>APFE031091811.1:76517-130543 GCA_000404065.3 Pinus taeda | reverse complement strand
AAAAAAAAAAAACGATTTTCTAAACGCTTTTCCGGAAGCTTTTCTGGAAGCGTACAGAAGCGTCCAGGAAGCGTACGCTTCCTCCTCCGAAGCGCCATGCTTCCGACACCCGAAGCGTCGTACGAAGCGCGCTTCGACGCTTCGGAAGCGACGCTTCCGTACAACGCTTCCAAATTTCCAGGAAGCGTCTAAAAATGCCAAAGCGGCGCTTCCGAATTCGGAAGCGCCGCTTCCGGCCAAGCTTCCTAGGCGCTTCCGTACGGGACGCGCTTCGGGGCTTGGAACCGGGGGGGGGGGCGCTTCGTGCAACACTGGCATGGATGCTTTGAGTTGTAAATGTGGAAAATGTGTACAATCATCCTATTGACAACCTTTGTCTGACCATCAGTTTGGGGATGGAACATTGTGGACTTAGTGAGCTTGATGTCCAGCATCAACTAAAGACTGGACCAAAATGTATTGAGGAACCTGCTGTCCCGATCTGAGATGAGAGACTATGGGATCCCAAAGTGCACTCACACTCATTCAAAGAAGAGTTTAGCAGTGGCTTTCGTTGTGATATTCTTCTTGCAGGTTGCCATAATAACCATCTTCGAGAATCTGTCGAAGACCAAAAAAACACAACCATTGTCATGCTTAGTAGAAGTAAGGCCCGACATGTAATCCATGGAGATGGATTCCCAAGGTCACCTAGGGGTAGGCAACAGAGTATAGAGGCCTTGCTTCTTAATGGTCGTTTGGCAATAGCGCAGGTAGTGCAGGATCTGATGTACTTCATGACATCATGTCGAAGATTCGGGCCAATAGAAATACTTCTACAATACTACCACCATTTTCTCGGCCCCGAAATGCTCAGCGGCCCGACTGTAGTGTGCTTCCCAAATTATCTTGGCACGCTCGCTTGAAGGAACACAAAGGTGTCCCAAGTGGCCTAATAAGGCATCCTGGAGGTGAAAATCTCGAACTTGTTGACCCTCCAAGAGCGTCTGGTATGTGTGGCCGAATTCTGGGTCGCTTTTGTAGAGAAGTGGCCAATCAGAAGTCTCGTGCCCACAAGAGTTGAGCACAGTGGTTAACGCCATGATCGGTGGTCGGCTGAGGCAATTTGCAAAATTATTGGTGTTGCCCTTCTTATACTTGATATCCAAATGCAACTATTGCAGGTATGTGGACCACTTCTGATGGTAATCATTCTGCAACTTCCCTTGCGTCTGTATGAACTGTAGGCGCCGGTGGTCTATGTAGATGACCGTTTCCTTCACCAAAATGTAATGCTTCCATTGTCGGTAGGCCTGCATAATGGAATACATCTCTGTCATAAGTGGGATACTTTCGGATTGTGTCTGAAAGTGTCTCACTGTGATATGCCACTAGATGCCCCTGTTGAGTAAGGACTGCCCCAATAGCATAGTCAGAGGCATCTATCTCGATCTCAAATGGTTGTTGCAAGTCTGGTAATATGAGCACTAGTGTAGAGCAAAGGCGATGTTTCAACTCTATGAATGCCTTTTGTTGAGATTCATACCAAAATAATTTTGCTTTCGCTCCTCCCTTGATGACTTCACTCAAGGGCCAAGTGATATGAGAGAATCCCAACACGAACCTGTGGTAGAAATTGGCAAGACCCAGAAAGCTACAGAACTCTGTCAAAGTGGTTAGGGCTGGCCAATCCCGAATGACTTGGATCTTGGTTGGATCCACATGCACCTCCCATTCATCAATAATGTATCCCAAATACTGAACCTGGGTCATGCCAAAAGTGCATTTCTCCAAATTGGCACATAGCTTGTGTTGCCGCATTGTTTGGAAAACCTATCAGATGTGGTGGAGGTGCTCTTCCCAACTCTAGCTAAAGATCAGGATGTCATCCAAGTATACCACTACAAATGAGTTGGTGAATGGCCGCAAGATGTCATCCATCAGCCTCATGAAGGTTGTGGGAGCATTCGTCAACCCAAAAGGCATAACCAACCATTCGAAAAGGCCCTCCTTCGCTTTGAAGGCAGTCTTCCACACATCGGAGGGTTCAATTGGTACCTAGTGATATCCTGATTTCAGGTCGATCTTGCTGAAATATTTTGCCCCCTTCAGTTGGTCTAGAAGGTCATCAATCCGTGGGATCGAGTACCTATTCCGGAGAGTGATCTTGTTCAACGCCCGATAGTCAATATAGAGTCTCCAAGTCCCATCCTTCTTTTGTACCAACACGATCGGGCTCCCACAGGGCGATAAACTCGGTCGGATGGGACCTTTCTGCAGTAGCTCCTGAATCTGCCTCTTGATTTCGTCGTTCTCCAGAACGGAGCGCCAATAGATTGGTCCATTTGGCAGCTACGCACCTGGGGTCAAATCGATGGAGTACCTGACAATGCAGAGGCACCCCTGCGGGGGAGGTGAAGATGTCCTCGTACTCCTCCACGATCTTGTCCATCTGTTGTTGTCGTGCGGAGGGGCCCTGTCTGGAGGTCATAGCCACTGTCTTGTTATTTCCCTGAGGGCGTATCATCAGGAAAACAAATTTTCTGGTTTTGGAAATGAGCTTACTGCATTGTTTTGCAGTAACCAAAGAGATGGAGGTAGGCGGAGCTACCTCCAGTATCCTGTACAACTTATTTCCCAAATTAACAATAACAGCACGAGGCCTTGACTCATACACAGCTTGCCACTTCCATAAGTATGGTTGGCCTAATAATACATCACAAACATCAAGGAGAGCAACGTCACATAATACCTCATCTGTGAAGGGCTTGATGTTGTATGGAAGGCAACACTGTTGGCTCACACAAAGATCCCATCCTTGGTGAAGCCACCCGATGGTGTACGGTTGTGGATGTGTTGTGGTCGATAAGCCCAGCCACTTCACGACCTTTGCCGAAATGAGGTTCTTTTGGCTCCCCTGTCAACAGTGAACTGTAGCGGGGAACCCTTTACCCACATTTGGGAGTGGAAGGGACGCTCCTCCTCCTCTGGATCTTCAGGTTCCTCCTTCTGGATCTTCGTGGTGGCAATGGTGGCATTGGGCTCCGCATCGATAATCTGTTTCCCTTTGTCATTCCCCTTGTCAAGTTCTGCCTTAGACTCAGAACATGCATCTGATTCTGAAGCCTTTAGCTCGGCCACCAGTGACTGCTTGGCCCGACACTCACTTGTGTTGTGAGTGGAGCTCTTATGGAACTCACACCACTTTTCCGTGTCCTTCTTCGGCTTTGCGGTGTTGTTCTTTGCTTGCGGATTTGGCAGGTTGTCCTAGGTCGCCCTGCCTTGCCTTTGTCCTTTGTTCTGCGGTTTGGGGGCACATTTCCCTTGCTTCAGTTTCACAGATCCAAAGTCTCGCTTCTTTTGTTTAAACTTTTGTTGAATCTTAATGGCATATCAGTATGTCGTGCCAAGCGAGGAGATGTCCAGGAACTCCATCTCGTCCTAGATGTACCTGTGTAGGCAGCCGCGGTACTTGAGAACCAAATTCTTCTCTGAATCCTTGATACCCAACTTCGTGCGAAGGGTATGAAAAACATTGGTAAACTCTGACACATCTTGGTCCCTTCCCTATCGCAGCGTTGTCCACTTTATGTATTGATCCTCGTAGCTTCCGACAGGGTAGTACTGCTCCTTGATGGCATCCCGGAACGAGTTCCAAGTGGGTGCGGCTGAAAACAGTGAGTTCGTACTTTCATCCTTCTGCTCACAGTAGGTTTCCCACCAGTCCTTGACTTGGGGGGCTGCTTTGAGAAGTGCAAAAGTGATATTTTCCAGGCTGGAAAAATCATGAACGGAAAAATATCCATCTAACAGATTTAACCATTTATCTACAGCATCTACATCTATCTGTCCCTCAAATATGGGAATGTCAAAGTTAACTTGTACCTTAAAGGGTGTGGCGCTTCCAGAGTAGCCGCCGGAAGTAGAGGCGTAGCCCCTGGGTAGCCACTGAAGGCTCTGGGCAAAGTTGTCAATCATCGCGTTTCTTTGTCGCTCGAGGGCTTCTTCGAGCAAGATTTTGATAGGATCTCCTACCCCCTCATCTTTCTTTTCATTCGCCATGGGAGGCTATCGAGATTTGTGAGGCTGGTCTTGTAAAGGTTCTACCAGTTCAAGCCCTAACTCCTTATATTCTGACCTCATTGGGGACATGCAAAGAAAAACAGAGACAGAGAAAGAGCAGACCACCCTGATTCCACTAATCTGAATTTAAACAGGAACATAACAAATTACAGAGATAACCATAAATACAAAGATGTAGCAAAAATAGTACTTCATTCCATTAATATCAAATACTAAAATATGCTTACAAACAGAAATGGAAATAAACTAGCTAGGGCGATGGTAGCTTATCTTTGAGAAGAGATGTGGCGGCTACATGCCCTCTGAACTGTGTTACAATGAGGCTCAAGGCCTATTTATTATTGAGAAACAATGGAAAACCCTAAACATCCAAAAACCTAACCCTAGGAGATGAAGCACCAAAACTATGGGCCCCATTTGGGTAAATTGGTACATCAACTTCCTAGGGTCATAACTTTGGCATACGATCTCCGTTTGGCTATCATAATACCTCGTTTCGAAGATCTCAAAGAAAAGGCTGAAAACATGTTGGCACGTCGCTTTGGGATGTTTTCAGTCTCTCTGCTTTCCCTAAAAATGTCATTTAGGGCCTCAAAATGGCTCCGAAAGTTCAGGACCCTAAAAATTGCCAAAAGTAGTAAATTGTGCTACAATTATGGAAACTGAAAAACTAAAAGAGACAGTGTTGGGGGTCCAAGTGGAATAGGCAGGTGGCCACCAATATCCACCTGGATGACATTGTCCCTTCATCCTTTCTCTGAGTTCCATCTGAACTTCTTGACTCTTCAACGAACTGTAGTCTCCTTAACACCAAGTTGTAGTCTCCTCACCGAATCACAGAGATATCTAAACCTGCCTCTGCATTAGGCCACCCGAAATCTCAGAGAGATTTGAATTTATCTGTGCAACTGTCCACCCGAAAAACTCAGAGAGATGTCCGAAATTTTGTCTCTGTAGAATAGGCCAAGGTGCCCATTTATAGTAGTCTCCTATGAATATAAGTCGACTTGTTCTTATGGAGGGCTATGTCTCCAAATAAGGTGAGCTGACATGAGATCTATACTTCATCTTGAAGCCGACTTGCAAAGGAGTAACATGTGCTTGTCTTGGATGGCTATTAGACAATCCCATAAACTTAAATACATTTGTAACATTCCCAAGATGGGTTCTTCATACATGACATTGAGTCTATTTGACAAATCCTAAAGGCTCTCAGTTGGAGCCATCTATAAATAAAATCTCTTGCGCATGAAACCCATGAAGCAAGCCAATAATAATTTTATTTTCTCTTTATATCATTTGCAAAAATCACAATTACATGTCATTATGAAGACCGAACCTAGTTACACTTTTCAACAAATATTGTACTCAAATTTTGTGGTTGCATATAATAAAATAAACCCTCATATACTACACCAATTTTCCAAGTTGGGTTTTTCTGGGGACTTTTGTCCAAATAAAATTCGTGTCATTTTTATTGTGTGTAATATGTATACATCTATTTTCTTAGTTCCAATTATTTTCCATAGCGTAATTTTATTGTGAAGAATTGCAATGTGATTTATTCGTTGCTTGTGGTAGCAAATAAACTACATAATCAATTAGAAGAAAAAATTTACAGTTGTTGCATTTCAAGGAATTTTCACATTGTGATCACTAGATAAGCTTGTTGACCTTGCTTATTCTTTAACCATAGATCATGTTGCATCTTAACTAGGCCTCTTGGAGAATGTGCATTGACCTAAATGTGCTAGATGAGCCCTATTCCTAAGAAGAGCATCCCTCCTAGGCCTATTTTTTCACCTTTACCCCTTGAACTAGCTTTATCCTTTAGGTGACCTAATATAGGAAAGTCTCCCTTGTGGTGAAAGTCCACTAAAGAGCAGGAGGTACTAGTTGTGGTGGCAGTGTTTGTCGTAGCTTGTTGATCACTAGATAAGCTTGTTGACCTTGCTTATTCTTTAACCATAGATCATGTTGCATCTTAACTAGGCCTCTTGGAGAATGTGCATTGACCTAAATGTGCTAGATGAGCCCTATTCCTAAGAAGAGCATCCCTCCTAGGCCTATTTTTTCACCTTTACCCCTTGAACTAGCTTTATCCTTTAGGTGACCTAATATAGGAAAGTCTCCCTTGTGGTGAAAGTCCATTAAAGAGCAGGAGGTACTAGTTGTGGTGGCAGTGTTTGTCGTAGCAAATAAACTACATAATTAAATCAATTAGAAGAAAAAAATTCCAGTTGCTACATTTCAAGGAATTTTCACATTGTAATCCTAGATAAACTTGTTGACCTTGTTTATTCTTTAACCCTAAATCATGTTGCACCTTAACTAGACCTCTTGGAGAATGCGCATTGACCTAAATGTGCTAGATGAGCCCTATTCCTAAGAATAGCATCCTTCCTAGGCCTATTTCTTCACCTTTACCCCTTGAACTAGATTAGTCCTTCAAGTGACCTAATATAGGGAAGCCTCCATTGTGGTGAAAGGCCACTAAAGAGCAAGAGGTAGCGGTTGTGGTGGCAGTGGGCCACACCTCACATTGTTGTCCCTTGGTCTAGTTCTGGTTTTGTGAGCTCCCCTCACAAGGCCTACTAGATTTTGAGGTAACAATGACCACTACTAAAAATAGAGTGTACTTAGAATCTCATGAAAGCATACTCATTAGATTCGACTTTTAGTAAGGAATGTGAATCCATGATCAAAATTGACATGCAAGTACAACTAAAAATAGTAAGTGCCATGCATGTCACTCAAAAAAGCATCACTAGCATCCTGAGTTCATAAGCACTCTAAATATGTGATTGATATTGTAATACAATCCTTGGAACTTCATCTTCTAAAAGGTAGGGAAGTTGCTAAAAATAGCAATTCTCTCCAATCTGTGTAAAACTGTGTATGAACTACACTGAATCAATCCTGCAACTAGTCTCCATGGGAACCAACCCTCAGCTTGTATTGTGAAAATTTCAACACTGAAATCCTATTGCAGCAACTAGAATTAATTCTTCTAATTGTTAATTAATTTAACAATTCATTTGCTATGGAAAAATACCAAATTGATCTCACTACAACCTTCCCAAATAAACTTCGGAAGAAAATAGCGTTGGAAACTGAGAAAATTCTAGCACACACACATTAAAATTAATATAGTTATTTTTGGACAAATATCTCCAAAGAAACCCAACTTGGGAAAACCTGTGCAGCAGCTGAGGATTTTAATATTTATTATTATGCAGCAGTGAGAAAATCTGAGTACAATAAATATGGATGTCGAATCTGGTAATCCTACAGAGAAAAATACTAGCAAAAATATAGTGAGGAATTTTCCTCACCCCACAGGAAATTCGGCACTGAAGACTGGCCTCTGAAACTCCTCTACGAATTGCTCTCCGTCACCCTCTATGTGGCCTTTGCACAGGCACTAATCCGTACAGCCTGGATCTCATACTAAGTTGCCTCTTCTGCTTGCCATCGACTCTAGAAACGTTTCTCCCGGCCTCTGTGAAATTCTTCTGCCTCTGGATCTATGAAACAACTTCTCGAATCTTCAAATCAAACTGCCTATTAGAGGCTTCTGCACAACCTCACTGTATCTATCTCTGCCTCTCTGCAATGCACTCGCTAGATCTAGAAAGCTTCCTCCAACCTCACTGTCCCTGCTCCTCACTGCCTCTGGTTCGATCTCTGGATCTCCAGCACCTACTGCTGCTCTCTCTGGAAATCTCTCTGCCAAGGAAATCGAACTGCTAAAGTATCTCAAGTGTGTTCTCCATCTACCCATCAACTTCATCTTATAATCCTCTGTTGATGAGTTTCTAGATGATTCTCACCTTAGCTCAATTAATACTAATTAATTAACCATATTGCCTAAGTTTAGATAGGAATATTTAAAAACCAGCTAATAATCTAATTGAGACACTTCTAGGAGGAATTTCCATAAATGATTCTGGGTTATGGAGAACTCATGTATTCTAGCCTCTCCACAAAGTTTCGAGACTAGAACACATCTAATGCTACAAAAACTAACATGTATCTATATCTATCTCTGACCCATCATCCTAATGAAATGTTCTAGTCTTTAACTCTCCCAATTTGCAAGGGGTAAATTTTGGGGTTAACAATTAGTGTTGTAAAAGAGCTAATTGGAGTTACTACAAGGTGACTAGGTCAATTCAGCGAGCGAAAACATTGTCACATGGAAGGAAAGGTCAGGGTTCTAACCTCCATCTCACCTTTGTCGGCGTAAGGTGTTTATTAAAATTCATTGCTAGGAAAATCCTCATCAAGGATTCCTTTGGCAAGGGTATGATTTCACTTTGTGCCATAGTTGACCGAGTAGTTGGATACTTCCCCATAGAGAGATTTTTCCTAGCATAAATTGGAGATCTTAATTTTATTCTTGACTAGATCAAGGATTGACCATTGCCTCAACACCAATCCTCTTATTCCAATCGAAATTGCATAACTGACAAAAGAAGGGGTTTTGATCTTGACTACATGCCCTGAAAAGGTAAGCCACTTCATAGCAACCATTTTTACGCAACTCATTTTTATTTTCTATTAATAAAAAATACAAAAATATTTTCTAGTTGTTGCCTAAATATTATCTAAAAAAACTAATAAATCCTTGGAATTTAGGCTTAAGATCTATTATGTTATCCAAGGAAATTATTGCTCTCTATTTTCCGCACTTAAAAGTATACTTCATGAGGGTATTTTCAAGATGTTTTTAGAAGATCTGTAGTTTTTCAGAACAATTTTTCCAGATCTGGCAAAACCCTTACTCAAGGGTTTGATCAAGTAAGTACATATTATTCTGTAACCCTTGTTTATTCTGAATCTGAGTTTCATTGTTTATTATTAATTTTTTGTGGCAAAATATACTTTCTAGATTACTACAAATTGTATTTCTTGCTGGGAAGAAGAAAAAAAAAAAAATATTGATCATTGACTTTAGAGGGAATCAATCCCCTCTTACTGCAAGTAGTTTCCAGATTGCTGGAAAACTCATTACTTGCAAATCTGAAGTGTTGGGCTTTTTTTACTATTGCTAACTCCATGCCCAAGCTTCCCCAACCACAGATCTATTAATCTGGTGTATTTCCACGATTGTGGGTGGTCTCAAAGGGCACTTTGGCATGTTGGGTATTTGCATTT
The DNA here is from genome assembly GCA_000404065.3 of Pinus taeda. Taxonomy (NCBI): domain Eukaryota; kingdom Viridiplantae; phylum Streptophyta; class Pinopsida; order Pinales; family Pinaceae; genus Pinus; species Pinus taeda. The sequence continues at coordinate 121,321 of APFE031091811.1, read as the reverse complement.
TTATTATTTTGGAGGTCTAAAAAGTGCAGGATAGTGACGCAGTTGTCCATTTACAACCACTTATCAAGAGGTAAATCAAGGAAATCATCTATCATCTGGTAAGTGCATCTATCACTCAACCTTGTATTGTTCTAAGTCAAATATTATGGGGTTTGAGTGGTTTTCTAGTTGTTGATTTGCATTTTACTACACTTCTATTTCATATTCCACACCAGTAAAGTAATTAATCAACTCATACCTTCACCATATATATTCAATCTAGGCAATAGTCTATTGATTTTTGGTGAAGTTTTGTGTGTTCAGATTAGGTAAGCTTCCCTTGCCTCCAGTACGATTTCGCCTAAAAAGTGGGGATACCGTGCCAAGGTGGCAATGGGCACATATTCTAATGGACTTATCAAGACAGCTAAATTGGGTGATAACAATCTCTTTATCATCTTGAAAAAGACAGGACCTGCTGCATAAAAGCCTACTTTGCTACTCGATCTAAAAATTGATGGTGTATTTCATGTTTCTTTATATATATATATATATATATATATATTGCAATAGAGGCATTCCTAGAATCTAGAGGGCAACTTCATCGGTAGATCATGGAGAAGAACCATAAGAGAACCAGAAAGAAAGGGATTCAATGTTTAAAAATGCCAAAAGGATCAAGATTGGTGGCTTTCATGGTGTCCTACTCTCCAATAGGTGAATTGGTTAGCAACAATACTTAGAAATTTCTGGCAGGTGTGGAATGATCATGTCCAAAGTTTACTGGGTAACTAGTTGACTGGAGGAAGAAGCTACCAAACAAGATTTGGAGGAGTAAGCACCTGTGAACCAAACAATTTAGATATGGAATTCAATGGATGACCGTAGCCTGAGGCAGCAATTGCATTGGATGCACAACTTAAGAAAACATTGAGTGTTTTATCCTACTTGTCACCTTCTATATAGCTTAAGGGTATAGATTGTGGAGGTCTGACATTGGCTGGGAGGTGAGTATCCTTGGGTGCAGTTTCTTTTCAAGGAAAACTTCACTGGGGAAACCATCAACAACTTCCCAACATTTCATGGATGGTACCCAGTGTAAACCCATTGGCACTGATCATGGTGCCTGACCCAAGAGTGACATTGAGTGAGGCATGCAACAAAGGAAGCCCACCCAAGGAATTGACCCCAAGAGCTCATGCATGAAGCTCAAAGCACTTAACCACTCAAGCTAGCCCATTGGGCTTGTCCTTAGGTACAGTTGTGTCCCTGACTTAGGACAATCAGTATCACTTTCATTTGTGAGCCATGCACTTGTTCCATCTTTGTTAACTTTCATATGGTCCCTGGACCCTTATTGCATGGTTGTTCTCTTACGCAGTATTTCCATGGTCTTGAGATCTCTAGTACATGTGCATAACTCAGTGAAAAAGAATTTGAAGTACCATTTTTGGTAGAGTTGGAAGTCAAGATCAAGGCACCTAACAATGCATTACTATCAATACCCTGTGAGAACTGATATATCATCTCTTTCCTCATGTGTCAACCTCTGTTTGCAATGTTCTCTGCAATTTTTGCGTTTATAACTTTATTCGTGAACAAAAACATAGACCTTAAGATTCTCTGATTCTTTGCAAATGTTAAATCACAATTTACTCCCTACTGTTAAAGTTCATAAGTACTCCAGAACCCAATTTTTATGAGCTCTACTGTCTTCAGACCATCTGGTACTGTTCAATTTTCAAGACTATATTTACAGCAGTGGTAAGTCACCAATCCTCTGGATTATAGAACGGAAGAAGTCCATGATAATGTGAATTACTATTTTCAAATTAATTGTCGAAATACTCATTTCCAATCCTCAGTTGTATAAAACTATACACATGAATAATATGATTTGTAATGCCTAAATTACAATACAAATCGGAGAATAGCTAGTTGCATAACCATTTCTGGCTGTTTGCATTTATCAAACTTGTTTTAGAAAATCAAGAATCATTTACGGCTTAATGAAAATTCAGTAACAAACAAGAAGAATGCAAAATCCAATGGGAAATTACTTAAGAAGATTATAAATCATAGAACCAGCACGCACGTAATAATGCAAAACATGGAAAGGGGGGTTCCATTTTTTAATTCATTAAAGTTGCACACATTGAGGTAGAACATGGAACATGGTTATATTGCTGACCTCAGCTATGCATAGTTTGAGATATGAGGTAGGTCCTTCCGCATCATAGCAGTAATACACACTTAATGGATTCTGCTCATATCCAACACTTGTAGGAATAGTAAGAAGATATCTGCAAGATCATTTTCGTTATTTAGGAGGATTACCAGTACCCTTTTATTTAACCTTGACAATTTGAAAAAAGTAAAGTGATTTGTTCCCATGAATCCACACAATTGATTTATCTCAATAAAATATACACGACTTTAAAAAAAATTACAAATATATACAATATGCAAGTGATCTTTCTTAAACCATTTTGTACTTGATTCCCATATGGTAAATGCCTTCATGTATCTTAAGGCATTACATTAACTACAGCAACAGAGGTTTTGCTTAGTTCATCAAGGTACCGTTCTGTTTCTGGCAGGCATGCTCCTCTCCAATGTGGGGTTTGTCGGATGTGGCTATTGATTATATTGGATATTGTTGATGTAGCCCTCCGGCTGATTATTGTATGGCACTGACAATCCACCAGAAAACCCTATTTTTTAGCTAGTGTGTGAAGGTAGTTCAAGCTTATTTCCAGGTTTACCATCCTAAAAGGACATGTTCCCTTAAAAAAGAAACAATGACTTTGGTTAGCAAGAAACAAAATCCAGATTGAAATGTAGGAAAATATTTTGCAGTAATGTGTTTGTACTATGTCGTTTCCTTTTTGTAAGTCAAAATAATTTCCACAAAGGTCTGAAAAAATTTAGGTTGCTCATGCAAATGTTAAAATTACCAACAAATAGCAATGAAGCACCAAAACAGAAGATTACGTGGTAATATGCAGAATGGTCATCTTCATATGACGGTATTTTTATAGTTTTCAATCTAATATAAGCCAGCTCAGCCAAATAAAAACTATGACCAAATTGCCAATATCGGTTGCAGATGCATTGGAAACCACAAATCCACATCTTTATGATGTGCATGGATAAATTTCGCGAACTCCATAAATTATCTGGAGAACATAATCATATTTCAAAAGGACAATCTTGCAACCACCCCTCGTTGCGTATAGTTTTATGTTAATCATGTGGTCATGACTCACACCTTCTACCGACATACAGATTATTTGAATGATGTAAGAATCACCTATAATTCCCTTGTAGGTAGAAAGGACAGTTCTTATTCTACCATGAGACAGAAGTTGATGGTAAGAAACTCCATAGTAGATGTCATAACCATGTGGACATTTCATCCCAAGAATAGCTCCAAACATAGGATGACTAAATATGGATAGGTGGAGATAGATCAGCACAAAATAGCCCTGCACAAGTCGATTTATAGTTGGATTTCGTGAACAATAGGGAAAGATGGGATCACAATGGATGTGCTCTTTGTCATAAAGGTGCTGTTGAAATTTCTCAAACAGCACTAAGCAGATTCTGCACTCAAAGAATAACTAAAACCTACGTAACTTTAATGGAAACCCTCTCAAAACAAAGATTGTTGAATATGCTAATCTACCAACACATGCTACTGGAAACAACAACAAAAATACACAGAAAACTGAAATCTCAAATCTGCATCACTATTTTATTAAACCTGAAAAACAGCAAACTCTAATGCTATATCTCAAAACCTCAGTCTTGCTAACCAACCCAATGGAAGACCTTCTCACCCCTTTATAAACTAGGAAACACTAGATTTACAATGACGCACTCCATCCTGGTAGTACACCCAGACTAGAGGACTAAAACATGACCCTAATTCTAATTCTAGCTTAGGGAAGTGCGCCCTAGGCCTGCATAAGAGAGTAACTAGATTAGAAAGTTCAACTAGGAGTGTTGAAAATAGTGGCAAGAAAGGTCCTTCTTTGACTTGTGCCTTAGTCAAAGAGACCGAGAAGCAGTTTTCTTTAGCATGCACGAGTTCCTATAAGTTAGGACAGTTCATGAAGCAGTTCGACTGATGCGCTGGAGTGGGATACTCAATTGTTGTCTCCTAGTGTGAGTTATCTTTGGAAAAAGACAAGCAGTGAGTCTTCAGTTCTAAGTTTGGGCAGGACGAGTTACATGAGTCAGTTAGACTCAGTTAACTCAATCAATCACCAGTTCGATTTCCAGAAATAATAACTTCCCAGATTTAGCCTATTCGAAAAGCCTATAAAGAGGACCAAGGCACAGAATTCTTCAGTTGTTTTGTGAGCACGAGTTGATGAGACAAGGCAATAGAGATCACGGTGCAGGAGCTTGTGGTGGGAAAGGCAGATTGATAGAGGAGAATTCATTGAGAAATGTGCTAGAATTTAGGAGTAATTCCGAAATAATAGGATCCTCTATTGCACTAGGATTTCGGAGAAACCAGCACAAGAAAATAGGAGCTAAGCCAGGCAAGGAAAAGAAGAAGAAGGATCAGCATTCTGGAAAGGTGTTTCAAGCTAAGGATTAGCAGGGAGAATAAGTTGTTTTCTCTATTGAAACAGGACTCTGTTGTAAGAGATCCATTGCTCTAAATTTCTATCAATAAAATTCTCAATCAAGTAGAGGGTATTTCCCAGTTGAGTTCCCTAAAAAAAATTGGTTTTGATATTGTGTGTCTGTGTTTATTTCTGTTCCTGTTCTGCTGCAAATTAAGTAGAGAAATTTTTGTGTCTTGGATTACAAGTTAGTTTCAGATTTGTTCATTCAAGCAGATCAGAATTATTGTGGATTTTCTACATGGTACCAGAGCAGTGAACAGAATCAAGACCAGCACAAGTTGAGGCAAGCATCATAAGAAAAGAACTTCTGAAGCAGTCACAGCCTCTAGGAGCATTATCAAGCGAGAAGGAGCCGAGCTTATTGTGTCTTTCTGTGATTTGGTACAGACTGAATTTGAGGGCAGTTTGTGGCTGAGCTTGAGGGCAGTTTTGTGCTTCTTTTTTGTGTGTAATTCACTGTGTACCAGGCTGATATTTTCTGTGTACCTTAGAAGGAGGGATGAGCCCTTGTAGTCTCAGTCTTGGAGGTCAGGAAGGCCTAACAGGTGGCTGGAGCATTCCTTAAGGTCAGCACATGAAGGAGGCTTGTAAAGAGAGGGTTACACAAGTTTTTTGTGGACGTTTAGAGGCCAAGTTGGAGAACTAGTGTGTTGAAATGTATAACTAGGTTCAGTCTTCAGAATGACGTGTAATTGTGATTTTATGTAATTGATATAAAGAAGAAAATAAACTTATTTTTGGAATGCTTGATTCATGGGTTTCATGATCAAGGAATTTTATTTTTATAGATAAGGTTCCCATTGTGAGCCTTTAGGGTTGATCATCATGTCATAAAGTCTATTGAGTCAATGTCAAATTTTGAAGACCCATTTGGGCATGTAAGTTATTGTAAAAGAAAATTTGTTAACCCTCCAAGACCATGTCACAAGCTCTCCTTCAGGTTGGCCTAAGGAGGATTCTAGTAGGACATGTCAGCCTAGGCACCCATTCAAGTCGGCTTATTTTGATAGACAATTTGAGGACAAAATTTCGGACAAGCAAGAAGAAGAGAAAAAGAAGTGCGAAGATCCCAAGAAGAATCCCATCACCAAGCAAAGTGAGGAGGATCATCACTGAATTGTTTTTCTGATCTGTTTTTGGGTTAGTGCACTCCACACGTGCAAGGATCTAGGGTTGTCTACTGCTGGAAGGACCGAGATACCACAGTCATATTGAAAGGGCAGATTTTGGGAGAAAACAAGGTGATTCTCAAGCTGAGTTGAAGGAGAAAGAGTCTCCATCTAGAGTGAAGATAATCAAGGTGTTACTCTCTCTGATTTGTTACAGTTAAGGGTTTCTGAAGTAGAGCCGAGAATTGCAGAACTGAATCAAGGGACCGAAATTCAAAGGATAGCCGAAATAGTGGGAGCAGAAGGAAGTTTGACCATTGTTGACTCAAGGAAGAAGGAGTCAATATTGTGACTTGGTCTTGGAGAGTTTCTCAAGTCAAGGGTCTTAGGCTTGGTATTTGTCAATTGAAGTCTCTATAAGAAGAAGAATTTGTTTGGGTTTTCCTCTCAAGTTGGAGAGGTTTTGGCCCTGGCTGATCGCATATATTCTGTGTCTCTTGTCTCTTTATTTTTTATGCTTTGGTAATTGTTTGATGAAGAAAAACGCTATAATAATCTAAGTAAAGAGAAGATCCTAATCTAAAGTAAAAAGCATTCACAAGCAGTTATCATTGAAAGAGAAATCACCTAATCTTCATGTCCTAGATTTCTCAAAAAGGTATCAAGATTTAGAGCTTATGTGACAAAACAAGGAAAGGGCATCTCATCAAGGGACACACAAGCACTCAAGGATCAAATCTCGATGGACATCAAAGCAAATTCAAGATCTACAAAGAAGTGTCAAAACCCTAGATCAAAGAAGAAGCCTTGGGATCCTCAAAAGACCACAAAGACCCTACTCAAATTAAAGAGACTTACAAATCAAAGTATCTTGAAGACTACTCATCCAAGAGAAGCAAGATCAAGGACGTTGTCATCATCTTCAAAAAGTTCTAAGGCAATCTCCCTTTCATTGAAGCAAGGTCCTTACCATTGAAGAAGATCATCTAAGAAGCATCAACACATCATCAAGAAGCCATCGTTGATCATCATCAACAAGGAAATCGCCATCAAAGGATCTAAAGTGATCTCCCTCTTTGTGGAGTCAAAAGGATCATTCTTGAAGAGAACTATCTTCATCAAGGAGAAGTTCTCTATAATCTATATCATCATCAAATTCAAGGACGCAACAAGTGGAAGAAGCATCTTCACAAGTAAGTATATTTATGTCTACATCTGAATCTGTCAAAATGTCTTTTTGCAAGGAAAGCAACAACTTGGTTGGGGCTTCAAACTTTCTTGCATGGAAGAAGAGAACAGATGTGAATCTCATTGAAAATGAGGTCATGGAACATGTCAAAGGCTCAATCACCAAACCATTGAAAAAAGATGCTCAAGCACTTGTAAAGTTTATGAAAGGGGAAATAAGGGGCTCAAAGGATTCTCATAGAATCCATCAAAGATCCCCTCATCCCATATGTATCTAAACTCGAAACTTCAAAAGAAATATATGCCAAACTGATAGAGTTGTTTTTCGTAAGCACTGCAAGAGAAGTTATCTCATTAAGGTAAGAACTATACAAGCTAAGGATATCAAAAGAAGGAATAGCCTCATACCTTCTAAGAATATCTGAAAATAAGGGGTCAACTTCAAGATCTGGGAGAAATAATGTCTAACAAGGAGGTGACTATCGTAGTACTAAATGCACTACCACAAGAGTGGGGTAACTTTACTTCAAGCATTTATGGGAAGAAGAAGCTACTCCATTCTAGGATCTATGGTCACTATGCAAGATTGAAGAAACCAGGCTGAAGGCAAAAACTGATGTAGGATCTATTGTCGCACAATGTGTCTAGGCACTGCGACAACACTCAGAGTAAGGGTTGTCACTCTAATCCTTACCCACTCTGTTTAGGCTCTCTCCTAGACAAGCTAGGGTGGGTAGTTCCTAGGGTGAATGAATGAAGATAGCCTGTGTAACACAAGCTCTAAGAGACTTAAGGATGAACAACTTGATGAATATAAAACAAGTCCTGGTTAACTGAGAAGGATAGATCTAACAATTAAGACAAATAAGACACAACCACAAGATAGAAATGATTTCCAGACCAGTGCCTTAATGTTCAGTTAACCATAAACCAAATGAAAACAAGTTATTCAGAGAAATTTGTAAATGTAATAGAAGTGACGATCATGAACAATTAGATCAAAACATTAGCATGCAAAAAATATTCTAGCAGTTCAATTTCAAAAAAATTAAATACCATCAAGAACCATGAAATTCAAATGCTAAGCAATTCACAATCCTAGAATTAAAATGATTTTCTTTAATGACCCAGATCTAGAAAATTTGTTAATTTTCCTATAGTCAATATTTAGATATGATTTTAAGCGTGTTTGACAATAGAGAAATTAATACCACAAAATTTTCCTTTTAAATTTTTAAAGTCCAAAAACCCTTAACACAAATAAAAACTCGAATGAATTTTAGTTCAAAATTTTGATTATTCCTTAGGGAATTTTTAATGTGCTAAGTTTTATTGAGAAATACGTGGTTAAATAATCAATTAAATTTTTCAATGTGACAAAAATAAAAATCAAAAGGGTTAATAAATTAAATTTTTAATGGGCCATAGGACACATAAAAAAAATAATAAAATAAAATATAAAATAAAATAAAATAAAAATAAAAAAATCTTAATGTGAAAGCATAAGTCCTCTTTTAATTTAATTCTTTTAGAAATTTCAAAGTCACATAAAAAATAAAAAAATTAGATGTAAACAAAACAAATCGAAAAAGCAAGCAAATAAAAAAATGGAATTGTTAATAAAACTAAAACCTAACCTAAATGAAAACACGAAATATAAAACAAATAAAATAAAGAAAAGGAAAATGAATGTTTGTTTGTTTGTAGGTTTGGCAGCGGCATATGGAGTCAAGGAGCGATGGAGCTTGCAAATCGATGGAGGATGGCAGCGGGGGGATAGATGCAATGCAAGGGTGAGGAGCTTGAGGGAAGGTAGACGACTGGAGCGACGAGGAAGGAGTTGGATTTCGGATTGAGGGACGCGGATTTAGTGCTGGTTGAGAGAAGCCGTAGACAAAGGCAGCCGACAAGGAGCAGCGATTGTAGGACCGAGGGAGTGAGGGATCGTGAGGAGGATACTGCAAACGCAAGGAGGAAAGGAGAACGCGGGCTAAGGGAAGGATGGCTCGCGGACAGGTGAGGAAGGAACGAGCTCGTGCAGATGGAAAGGCTCATAGTCCAAGCAACGATGAGGGAGCAGTGATGGCAGCAAGGTATGGACGCGCAGAGATGAGGAAGGGAGGACGGCACATGAGGGAGATGACTGGAAACACAGAGGCAGAAAAGGGATGCAGGTTTGAGGAAAAGCAGAGAAGAGGAGGGTTTGCAGGCTAAAGGAGAAGGGGGTTACGCTAGACAACAACAGTAACCACGCGTAGGAAGGCAGAAAATAAGTTGCGTGGAGGGACAAGGGAATATAGGAATGTAGCAAGGGAAGAAGCCAAAAGCTAAAGCAGTGTGATGCCCACCTTTCTTTTCTAATTTTTTGAAAGAAAGAAAAAAAAATTGAAAATATGTTGTAAAACCTTTGAAGAAATACGCAGATGAACCCTAGAGATTTGGATCTTACCCTCCAAGGCCTAGATCCAGACTTTATACTATCTTTCTCCTCAGATCTACAGTTGCACGACAACAAGAAAACACCCAACCAATATATACAATGATAAAATCGGTTTACACCAAAAAAGAAAAAAAAACCAACTAGATAATTACAATAATTACAAACTGAAGGCTCTAATTAGCCAGGTCTATCATTATGCTGCCAAAAAAAAAAAAGTAAATAAAAGGAGGTGCTAGCTCGAAACCCTCCTGCATCACTGAACGAAAATCTTATGATAAGCCCGAAGCTTATTTATTGGAATCTTCAAGAAATATTGATCAAGAGTTGGTTGGTCCAACTGAAGACTATTCCCTAACACCCGATAATCTATCTCAAGATTTCCTTGTAAAACTCGATCCAACCATTAAAAATAGAGCAAGAAAATAATAATTAAATTTAGACAAATAGAGATATCTACTATTACATTCAAAATTAAAATTTGTATTCAAACCCCAACAAACTGAACAAGATACCTGTGCTCAGATCACTCTTTAGAAGTTATCATCAATGGCTTTAGAAAGAATTATGCATGAAATAAAACATCTTACAACATTCCCATGAAGAGTAACACCAGCAGAATTTAACCCCAAAGTCTTTCTTTATTATCCAGAAAAAACGATTACACCAGAGCTTCTTGTTAAGCACACAACTCAAAGATCGGATAAATCGATTGACAAATGACCTCCTATTTAAAGATAAATCATCCAACGGCTAGTTCGAGTGATCCTCGTTGAAGCAATCTCGATCATTGATAAACATCAAAATATTTTTTAATCTCATCTGTCGAAATATTTTATTTTTGAGGAAATTCGATTTTTTCATTTAAATGCATTTTAATTAACTCAAAAATAAAATTTCTAAGTTAATTTCCCCAAAAATTTGACTTTGACTTAACCCCCGAGGATCAAAGATTTAAAATTTATCAAAATAATTAATTTACCTTAGTCCCGGGACCTCTTAAAATTTAATTTTTTAGGACCGACGAATTTTGCCTTTGGAGAATTTAAATTTACCTAGGACTTAGAATTAATTAAATTTCTGGCTTAGGATTTTAAATAATTTTGGGCCAAAAAATTTAATTAATTAACTTATGAGGGGATAAATTATTTTTCCAACTTTCAAATGTTTAGCCATGGTTTTCTAATTATGAGGGATCATGCACTAGACATTTTACATCGTGATTTACATATTTTTTACATCGTAAGGGGGAAAAGCCATTTGTAACAGACTCTCACAGACTACCAATTTCTGCGACACAAGTATAATCCAGTAGACCAAGCAATTTGTAATAAAATAATCTAACCAAATAGTTAGGATTATTCCCAAATTATTTTTACATAGACTCGATCTAGAACACTAGGACTCACCTAAGATCATAGCAACAAAATTCATTCCAGCTTTGGAGTAAGACTGGAGGGAAAAACTCTACCGATCGTCCGAAAATGGATCGATGAGATAAAAAACCTCCCAAAATGGAGATCATCACTAGAAAGGTAAGTTTACCTAGGTTGTTACATACATGACACGGGTCTGCTGAGATTATTTACATTTACACATGCAGAATGGGTTTACTAACATCTTGGAAGTCAAGCTGATGATGATAGTTGGACGGCAGGGACACATTGATCAAGAGCTATCCCTTTTGCGAAAAAAAGGGGGTGTACTGCTATGGGTCGTTGACATGTAGTGGTCAATAGGATCAAATGAGTAAAATCAAGCATATGTTGTTATGGCAAAGAGAAAAGGAAAGTTTAAGAAATTTAGTCCTTAGAAAAAAGAAAAAGAACATGGCTAAAATTCAATGCTATGGATGTCAAGAATATGGGCATTACAAGAGAGATTATTCTAAGCTCAAGAAGGACAATAACAAAAGAGGTAGAGAAGAAGCCCATATCATTGAAGAAGTGGAGGACACTGAAAAGAAGAAGTCTAAGAAAGAGGAAGTAAAAGATCTCTACTATGATTGAGATAGTCTTCCTCACCTAGTTCTTTTCAAGTTTTTCTGCTGTAAGATATGGCCATCATGAGTCACTAAGGAGCATGATTGGATGCATTATGGCTTCATAGAAGCATTGAAAGCAACAGCTCGTGAAATCACCATAGAGAAGCATGAAAGATATAAGTTTGTGGCAATCACCTATGGAAGGAAAGAGCTCTTGGTAACCTCATTAGAAGCATAAATGGTACTCGTGAGAAAAGGAAAAACTCATCTAGTACAAAGCACATCCTACATCAATCAAAAGGAAAAAAAATTGTTGAATGAGGATACTCAATATCCTTTGTTGGAATCTTCATTGGAAGGTTCACCAACTAAAAGGAAGCAAGTGTTTCATCAAGAATTCCAACTTGTGGGAATTCATGGGATGGTGGAATGATGTCAAGAGAACTGAAGCAGATAAAGGAATTGAAGGTCTTTCGATCAAGGAAGCTACTGAATGGAGTCTAGATGACCTAAAGGAAAAATGAGGTATGTATGCTTGTATTTGACAAAATAGAGTCATGTCATATGGTTGCAGGTAACATGAATGAATGCTCTACCTCGAGAGCATGATAAATAAGAAGGATCTCTTCCTTTGAAATGATGCAGGAAGGCATGGGTCACACATCAACTAGATAATATGTCCTCATATGAAACATGAGGTGGTTGACAAAAAAAATGAGGAACTTTGATTGGAAGTTCCTAGAAAAGAAATGTGTGAAGAAAGAAAGGAAGAGATCATGAAATATGCAACTATGGAAGAGGTGATCAACATCCAAGGATCCAAGGACTGAAAGATTTGACTATGATATTTCCATGAAAGATATGAAGACCTTGATGAAGTCGGAAAAAGAAAGAGACCCTTGACAGTATATATCTTTTGGAGATGTGTCAATATGTATGTCAGAGGTTGATGCAAACACAAAGATGTCATGATGAAAGACCATCACAAAGGTAATTTTGATTTAATGTTCATTTCTTTTATGATATCTAGATGGGTTTATGCAGGGCTGCTAAGGGAAGAACTGTGGAAGTATTCTACAATTGACAATCATGTGGCAAGATGAAAGGTCCTTAAGCAAACATGATATGAAAAAGGTAGCATCATGAAGGAAGGCCAGATATGGACTAATGGATCACTTTCCAATGAAAGAAATGATGACATGACTTATGGATGAAAGTGATGGATGGTTTGTGCCCTATGAAGAAGTCCCAAAAGATGTAGACTCTATAACAAAGAAGAAATTCATGACATCAAAAGAAGGAGTTCTACAAGCAGTTGGTTGTCCCTTGATCTCCACCTGAAGAGTTGTTGAAAGCAAGTTCCTGATCAAAAGGGAACTTGGTAAAGTCCCTAGTTAAGAAGGAGCTTGGGTACATTCCTGTTTATAAGAATGGATACATTCCTTCAGTGGAATGGGTATGTCCTCCCTAAGTTGAGAGGGAGAGATAGACACATCATTCTTGTCTTCACTTGGGAAGACATAATGGGGGATTGGGTAAACATCTGGCATCTGATACTCTTTGAGGATGAGTTAGGGCATCCAAGATAAGAGTAGTCATAGAGGACCGATATTCTTTGAGGACTGGGAATCTAAGATAAGAATAGTCCTGGTGGAATATACTCTGAGAGAACCTGAGTGGGGTATGTTCCAAGAGAGACAATGATGAAGGTGTCTATAAATCATTGGTCTCGCTAGCATTTTGCTCTAATCTTGTGGAGAGAAAGAGTTGTTAGTCAAGGCCTTGCTATGTGACAATGTTGGATGATATGATGTTATACAAATGGGTTACCAATCCGACTCTTCTTATGAGAATTCTTCATATTGAGAATGTCCAAGTACCTTGTATGGATTATGAATACCTCCCTAGTTAAGAGGGAGCGTTGAAGAGTGTAACTAGGCTCGATCTTCATAATGACGTGTAATTGTGATTTTATGTAATTGATGTAAAGAAGAAAATAAAATTATTTTTGAAATGCTTCATTCATGGGTTTCATGATCAAGGAATTTTATTTTTATAATTACAGCTCCCATTATGAGCCTTTAAGGTTGGTCATCATGTCATAAAGTCTATTGACCCATTTGGGCATGTAAGTTATTGTAAAAGAAAATTTGTTAACCCTCCAAGACCATGTCACAAGCTCTCCTTCAAGTCGGCCTAAGGAGGATTCTAGTAGGACATGTTGGCCTAGGCACCAGTTCAAGACATAATTTCGGACAAGTAAGAAGAAGAGAAAAATAAGTGTGATGATCCTAAGAAGAATCCTATCACCAAGCGAAGTAAGGAGGATCATCATCGAATTGTTTTTCTGATATGTTTTTGGGTTAGTACACTCCACACGTGCAAGGATCTAGGGTTGTCTACTGCAGGAAGAACTGAGATACCAAAGTCATATTGAAAGGGCAGATCTTGGGAGAAAACAAGGTGATTCTCAAGCCGAGTTGAAGGAGAAGAGTCTCCATCTAGATCGAAGAGAATCAAGGTGTTACTCTCTCTCTTATGCTACAGTCAAAAGTTTCTGAAGTAGAGCCGAGAATTGCAGAATTGAATCAAGGGACCAAAATCCAAAGGATAGCTGAAATAGTGGGAGCAAAAGGAAGTTTGACCATCGTCGACTCAAGGGAGGAGTCAAGCTTGTGGCTTGGTCTTGGAGAGGTTATCGTGTCAAGGATGTTGGACTTGCTATTCGTCAACTGAATTCTCTATAAGAAGAATTCATTCGGGTTTTCCTCTTAAGTTGGAGAGGCTTTGGCCCTGGTTGATCACCTACATTCAATGTCTCTTGTCTCTTTATTGTTTATGCTTTCGTAGTTGTTTGATGAAGAAGAACACTATAATAATCTAAGTAAAGAGAAGATCCTAATCTAAAGAAGTAAAAGCATTCACAAGCAGTTTTCATTGAAAGAGAAATCACCTAATCTTCATGCCATAGATTTCTCAACATAATGCATTGTGGTTAGGTGCACTACCCTGAGGCCGAGGAATTTCAGAGGAACAACCCAAAACCGTGACCCAAGAAGAGTAGAATAAGTCTACTAGTTGACGCATTTTTTGTGTTCTTCAGTGATTGATGCATTGCAAGGTTGTGTAGGGTGGTTCTATAGTCTGTTTAAGAAACATTTGGTGGCAGCTTAAGAGCAGATTTATGGGCTGCTAGAAGGTGTCTATTTAGCCCTAAGTTCAGTCCTTGTGAACAACTATAAGATTGATAGGAGAGGCAGAATTATTTGAGCCCTAAGTACATCTTATGAAGGATTACAACATTGTTAGTGGGTAGGTGTTGGAGAGATCTCTAGGGAAGCAGGATGGCATACCAAGGGTTGAAGGTAGATCACTGTTTAGAGGGAGCATCGAAGTTCATTCCACGGAAAGGGAGGATCGTGATAGTGTTGGAAGATAATGGGTTGGGAGAATTAATCAAGTAGGCGATAGTGCCACTTCAAGATCCCCAGCCATTGGCCCAGCATAATAAGAACGATATCAAGGCAAGGAGGATTATTCTAGAACGGGTCAGAGATCATATAGTACTTCATATCCATGAGAAGAAGACAACATATGAGATGTTCGATGCCATCTTAAAACTACACCAGAGTACTAGTGATACCAGGAAGCTTTCTCTTAAGGAGTAGCTCAGGAGTATCCAGATGAGCAAGGATGAGCCCATTGTCACATATTTGTCAAGGTTCACTCCAGTACGAGATGAACTGGTTGGTGTAGGCGTGGTTGTATCTGATCATGACCTTGTGAGTTTTGCCTTACTTGGACTTCACAAGTCTTGGAAAGGGTTCCAGGATGTTGTTAGTGGGAGAGAGAACTTTCCAAATTGGGAAAGATTTTGGACTGACTGCATACAGGGAGAGATCTGAAGAGGAACCATACAAGGGAGACCAATTATGACAGTGGATGAGGAGAACCTTGCCCTGGAAAGCAAGGCCAAAGGCAAGAAGAGCCAAGGAGAGGTCGAGTCTAGTTAGAAGGGTAAGAAGAAGGATCTAAGCAAGATCAAGTGCTTCCATTGCCATGAGTTTGGACATTATGCCACCAAGTGTCTTAAATAGAAGGAGTCCAGTAAGGATCATGTTGCTCATCAACGGAGGTAGATGCTTTTTCAGCCCAGTTCGAGAAAGATTTCTCATTGATTACTTGCATGGCAAGCTTAGCAGACAGCAGTATATGGTATATTGATTCAGAGCATCCTTCCACATGATAGGGAACAAGAAGAGTTTCAGCCACCTGAAGGAGAAGGACGTGTAGTTTCAGATTGAGCTCGAAGAGATGGTTAGTATGCAGCTAGAGGAGTTGGTACTATCAGTTTTCAAATGGAGTCAAGTAATCTTCTTCATCTCAGAGATGTTCTCTATGTTCTAAGATTGAGGCAGAATCTTGTTTCGGTAGCTACCCTTGAGGACAAGGGATATGATATCATCTTCAGTAGAGGTAAGGCCTACCTCCAACACTTAGCTTCTGGAATGTAAGAAGCAAATAGGTGTGAGGGTGAAGAATCTCTACAAGTTGCAAGTAGAGACAGGGACAACCTTGAGCAGCGAGTCCGGAAGTTTTCAAAAATAGAGAAGTGATGCTTGAGCGAGAGCAAGATAGAGCTCTCAAGATGGAGCCTTAGCCAATATCTCAGTTTGAGTCTAAGCTAGTCGGCAATTGGGCTGACTAGTAGGATGATGAGGATGTAGCATATAAACTATGTTGGAGTATGAAGATCTGATAGCTTGTAGACTTGATTATAAAAATACGCACAGATATTTAAAATAATTATTTATTATTATATAAAATGTCTAAGATGATTTGAATGTACAATGAGGTTCTGCTTTTATACCTCAATAGGTGACCTTTCGTTAAAAGACATGCCTTTTCACTTAATTTAATGACTAATTAACCTAAATAATATTTAATTATTTAATATTTATATTTATTTTATTTAGCTAATTGTTATGAAATTATATTCATAACATAGCCTCTCCCTTCGGAAGCTTTTGTTCCTCGAAGCTTTAATACTGGGGTTTTCTTCACTTAGTCGCTGTCGATGTATACAATTTGGTCATTGATTCATCAGGTAGCTTTTATCCTTTACTATTTCCTAGGATTATTATTTTTTTTTAATATTTTTTTATTTTATTTATTTATTTTGACGAGTCTAATTTTTTTTAACTCTCTATTTTTTTTTATTTTAGGAAAATCTATAAAAAAAATTAATAAGTTATATATATATATATATATATATATATATATATATATATATATATATATATATATTATTATATATATATATATTATAGATTATCAAACCTCTGTATTTACTGATCGATCGTTTTCAAACGGTGTGGTCACATCTATTGGTCACACCCTTTGACCTCACCCGGATTGCAATGTTTTAACACCGTCGATTTTGTAATGAACACAATCAACCATTCGCAGTCGTTTCATATATGGGGCAGCCAAACTTCTGATATTCGATCTCCTCCTCATCTTTATTCTGGGTTTCATTGAAACGTTCAAACATATGAACCAGCGCCTTCAGCTTGAACCATCTAATTTCAAAAGGCTCTCCGATACCTTGTATTCGCCAAATATTATCATTAATTCTCTTTCTCAATATTCCTCTAGATAATTCTCTATCATAGTCACCAATTTTGGATATCATCTTTGCACAACCCTGAAACTAGCGAAGTCTAGTGCCATAAAAGAAAATAACAACATGATCACATTCCTCAAAAGCATTGTTCAGAGTGTCTGTGTTATTTTTCTGAGTTTTCCACAGCCCTATTTCTGCACCCCATCGCAGATTATCATGGGACCAGCTATTCATCACAAAATATCTGCATCAACCTGCCAGTGGCGCCCCATGGGAACTTGCTTGATTATGAAAATTTGACTGCAATGTCAAGCTATTCAATGTAATTTCCGGTTAAGGATTGGATGTTACTGACACTCTATCGTCGATATTGTTCTCATTGCCAACGGCACTTGGAATATCGAGGTGAGTTTGTTGTCCCTATTCAGCACCAATGATGGAGCCAGGCTGCCCGGGTTGAACCAAAAAATATGATTGCGAAGAAGATCCACCCAATGATTTAGCCAGTTGTCGATAAATTCCATCCACAATCTGGAAAAACTTTCTGGAAATTGTTCCCAAACCAAAATTTTCAAAAGTAATCGTCATTAATGCATCATAATTCCGGCCCTCTGCTTTTTCCATCACTTCAGCATAACGAGGTTTTTCCACCAAGTTGCAAAGAACAGATAATGTCGGCATTACATGAGATTCCGAAGTGTCAGCAGAAACTACTCATACAATAGCTCCGTAGAAAGCCCTCAAAAATCCAAAGGCACTGCATTTTATGACTCTCATCATCTCCAGACGTCCAATGGTAACCGAACTCAGGAAACACAAAGTCTCAAAGCACCATTATCATATCCTCTTCTTCTACTTTCGACACTGTTCTATCCCTCTCAACTCATCCCAAGGGATCTAGCAATCGTTGATTCCCTGATAGCGTTACGTAAATCAATAACTGAAACACTCGACTCACAAGCCCTGCACGGGTCATCAGTTCTAATGAACTTTCGTTGTCATTATGAAGAACATTATCATCAGGACCGTCGGAGCTGGGACGGAGTACGAAAGATAATGAGCGCAATAAAGAATGGTACTGTGCATTACTAATCTGCTCGTGCATTGGCCACACTACCGCAGCCATTGTTTTGATACCAGCTTGTCGTCGTGAAGGTCTGGCCATTAGTCCAGCCACTGATCCAGGCTGTAAAGTTTTGGCTACTGAAGGTTCATGCTCCGAATCTTGAATCAGTATACCCATTTTAACCGAATTCGTTCCTTCTGGATCATCTGTTGTTTGGACTTCTTCCACACATCCCTTCTCTTTAGAGTTTTCAGATGGATGCAAGTCATCTCCCTTCTCGCGACAATCTCCATTTGTAACTTCTGCAATTGATTTTTTCAAATGCTGAAATGCTTCTTGAATTTCACTAAAATGTTCAACGCGTTCACGACGTGAATGTAATGGCACATTGTGAGGCGAACTGCGTTCAAAAGCCCGCATGATTATATCGTGTGCCATGGCTCTGATACCACTATAGCATATAAACTATGTTGGAGTATGAAGATCTGATAGCTTGTAGACTTGATTATAAAAATACACATAGGTATTTAAAATAATTATTTATTATTATATAAAATGTATAAGATGATTTAAATGTACAATGAGGCTTTGCTTTTATACCTCAGCAGGTGACCCTTCATGAATGGGCATGTCTTTTAGACATGCCTTTTCACTTAATTTAATGACTAATTAACCTAAATAATATTTAATTATTTAATATTTATATTTATTTTATTTAGTTAATTGTTATGAATTATATTCATAACAGAGAAGCATAACCCAGGGTGAGTGGAGGCAAACACTCAGTCAAAGACTCAAATTATAGGGAGAGTTCGAACCAAGTTGGCAGAGGATTTGATCAAGGGAGATCAAAGCAAACTTGAATCTTCCAGTATCACTTCTAGCCAGAGGAAGCAGCCACAAAAGTACACAGGGTACATGGCACTTATAACTGAAGTGATGGACTCATAGAACATGGTGAGAAAGAATAGGTCTTCAGATCAAGTTCCACAGAGGAAAGTAGGGAATTCTTCTAGTTCAAAGGGAGTAGTTGCAACAACAGATAACATGGTAGTGTTGGAGACAAATGCAAGTGGAAGAGGTTCTTCCAAAAGCACCTTCCTCGCTAAGAGGGAGTGTTGAAAATAGTAGCGAGAAAGGTCCTTCTTTGACTTGTGCCTTAGTCAAAAAGACCAAGAAGCAATTTTCCTTAGCATGCATGAGTTCCTAAAAGTTAGGACGAGTTCCTAAAATTTAGGAGGAATTCCTATAAGCTAGGACAGTTCATGAAGAAGTTCAACTGATGCGCTAGAGTGAGAGGCTCAGTTGTTGTCCCCTTGTGCGAGTTATCTTTGGAAGAAGACAAGCAAGTGAGTCTTAAGTTCTAAATTTGGGCAGGACGAGTTACATGAGTCAATTAGACTCAGTTAACTTAATCAATCACCAGTTCAATTCCCAGAAATAAGAACTTGCCAGATTTAGCCTATTCGAAAAGCTTATAAGGAGGACCACAGCATAGAATTATTCAATTGTTTTGTGAGCAGAAGTTGGAGAGACAAGGCAATAGAGAGCACGAGTTTGTGTAGGAGCTTGTGGTGGGAAGGGCAAATTGATAGGGGAGAATTCCTTGGGGAATGCGCTAGAATTTAGGAGTAATTCCTAAATAATAGGAGCCTCTGTTGCGCTAGGATTTACGAGAAATTAGAGCAAGGAAATAGGAGCCCAACCAAGCAAGGAAAGGAAGAAGCAATATCAACATTCTTGCAAGGTGTTTCAAGCTAAGGACTAGCAGGGAGAATAAGTTGTTTTATTTATTGAAACAAGACTGTGTTGTAAGAGATCCATTGCTCTAAATTTATATCAACAAAATTCTCAATCAAGCAAAGGGTTTTCCTAGTTGGGTTCCCTAGAAAAATTGTGGTTTTGATATTGTGATTGTGTTTATTTATGTTTCTATTTTGCTACAAATTAAGTAGAGAAATTTTTGTGTCTTGGGTTACAAGTTAGTTTCATATTTGTTCATTCAAGCAGATCAAAATTTTTGTGGATTTTCTACAAGGAGTAGCAAGCATGCATACAAGCAAGCACCAGCTCCTATAGGTCTATACCCTACATAGACCAAGTCAAATCAAGCACCTATCTATAAAACTAGAAAAATCAAACTGGAATTAGAAAATTGATTGAAATAAATCTGCACTAAAACTGGAAATAAAGCTAAACAATAGTTCTAATTCTAGAAATAGTATAGAAAGCTAAATTTGAACATCAACTATAATTCTGAGAATAGTCTAAGGTTGGCCTATGCATGCTAGAGGCATGCATGTGCCCTCTCTATCTCTCTTCTACATAACCATTATGTATCTCCTTTATTCCACAAGTGTTGCACCTTCCTTACCTATTGTCCTCTATCTGTTGTTGTGTACAGAAATCAAGAATAGTGTAACTAGAGGGCCATTAATGTTGGACAATTCTATCCAAGCTAAACATATAAAAATCTAACACTCCCTCTTAGCGAAGAAAGTGTTCTCCACTAGCACCAACAACCTGTTGATCTATGTGAACATACTCTAGAGCCATTGCTCCCTTCTAAAACCCATCCCAAAGAAAGTGGTACCCGATGTCAACGTGCTTGGAGTGGTTATGGAATATTGGATTCTCAAAGAGTCTAATACAATTCCAATTGTCACAGTGAACCATAGTAGACTTCAACATCTCACCTCTCAATGCAGAATGTGTTCTCCACCAACACCAACAACCTCTTGATTTATGGGAACATACTCTAGAGCCACTACTCCCTTCTGAAACCTGTCCCGAGAAAGTGGTACCCGATGTCAATGTGCATGGAGTGGTTATGCAATATTGGATTCTCAAAGAGTCTAATAGAATTACAATTGTCATAGTGAATCTTAGTCAGCTCCAACATCACACCTCTCAGCTATATTATCAACTTACAAAGCCAAATGGCTTCACAACTTGCAGCATTGATTGCCATGTGCTCACTTAACTCAATGCCTCTGAAGCCTACTTCCTGCTAAACCAATAATTCCTAAATACAAACTAAAGCAACAACTTGAAGCACTCTTCCTATCACCAACATCCCCTACCCAATTAGAATCAACAAACCCATACAATATCAACTCATCATCTCCTACATACCTTAAACCATTATGTATTGTTCCCTTCAAGTAACAAAACAGATGTTTTGCAACTACGTAGTGGATTTGCTTTGGTTTAACCATATGTAGGCTAAAAGTCAATGTTACACCAAATTTTTGGGATGAGGGGATGTGGGTATGGGGAGACACACAGGGGGGATGTCTGGGAGCACCCCCATTTTTAGGGAAACTCGAGGGGGTTAGGAAGACATCAGGGTGTGTACATATATATATATATATATATATATATATATATATATATATATATAAACATGATTCAAATTCAAATTCAATAATGAAATACATTGATTCATACATCATAAATGATTTAATGAAATAGAAATAGTAAAACATTGTATACATTGATTTAAATTCTTCATTCATTATTGTAAAATCTGATTAGTACTAAGCAAACTGGTAGATACTAAAGTCTAAAGACTCGAAGAGTAAATTGAAATAAATCAAACTCAAAAATAGTAGATTAACGAGTCAAAGACTTGGTCTAAGGTCATCAATATCTACAGTCAAGACTCAAAAGTTAAAACTGAAAATGAACAATGGGCAATGAACCAATGTTATCAAAATCAGATCGGTCATCGAACCGATTGAGCCCAAAACCAAGAACCAAAAAAAACAGTGAACCAAAAAATACATAAATATTCAAATTTTGAAAAAAAATACATAAATATTCACGTGCATCCATATGAATCCAAACCAGTATACACAAATATGCAAAGTTTCTCATATATGTAGCAAGGGTGCATATAACAAAATAGCATTGAGTGCAATCCATTTTTGAACCAAAAATGCATCAACAAATAGGTTTTAAATAACCTGTATAGTCCAAAAAAAATCATATTACAACAAATTCCTACATTTCATCAAAATCATCGCCTATATTCAGATCTTGATCATCAGTATGACCCTCTAAGCATTAAAATAAGATAGAGAAAGCTTAAAATGTCAAATAAAGATTTTGTTTGAGTGATTGGTACATTTTTACTACGGTCATGACAGAGGAGTTCAACAATCAATGCCACCAACATCGAGGTACATAGAGGGCTTGGTGCTACTGCTTAAATGCTAGTTCTATGCCCTCATACATGATAGAATCCAATGGAAATGTTGCAATCCCCAAAATCGTATAATCCTGAGAATTGTTAAGTCTGTTGGATTTTGAGTGGGATTTGAAATTCGAATGAAGTTGGAACCACTATCAAACATACTAAAACAAATAATGATAATGTTAGACATTCTCCTTTATCTTGCATTTTCATATTCTTTTACTTTAAGAATATAACAATATCATTAATTACATAGCATTATTAAGGCCCTAGGGTTGAACATTACGCTTCACTACTCATAAAATATTGTTTTTAGGCAAAATTCAAGGAGGGGACACCCAAGCATCCCCCTTCAAAGGGGGGATGCCCATAAGCCCCCCTTTTTGAGGGGAGGAATGCCCTCGAGCACCCCTTTTGGGGAAACATTTCCCCTATGTTCCCCCATAAGGGAACATGGGGGAACATTTCACCAAGCATCCCCCCATCCCAGGAGCATGGGAAATGTGGGGAGCATGCTCCCCACCTTGAGGGATGCATCCTCCTGAAACACTGCAAAAATTATTTACTACAAAACATACATTAGGTCCAGTACTAACCAAATACATCAAATTTGCAATCAATTGTTTATACACCAAAGGATCTATCAAATCTAAATCCAAATCAGCATGCAACTTTAGATTTAGTGCCATGAGAGTAGCTAAGGGTTTACAATTTATCATTGAAATCTATTTAAAATCTCAACTGCACACTTGTCCTATCTAAGGAACACCTCACCTAGACTCTGCCACAACTCTAGACCAAGAAATAGTGCATTAGTCCAATGTACTTCATCTTGAACTCTTGTGCCAACTTTGCCTTGCACCTGATTTAAGCTTCTCAGAGATCCCTATAAATAACAAGTCATTTGCATACAAGACCAAAACATACATATCATATTTATCAAATAAATAATAAAGATTGAGATTTGCGAAAGTTTTCGTAAAACCCAAACCTAACAATTACTCATCGATCGTGGAGTATCAAGCATGTAAGGATTACTTTAGCCCTGTTGCCTCAAAATCCAGTAGGTCTTGTGAGAGGGCTCACGAAACAATAATTAGACCAAGGTACAACAATGAGGTGAAGGCCCATTGTCACCGTAGTCGTCGACCTCCTGCTCTTTAGTGGAGTTTCACCACAAGGGAGGCTTCCCGATATTGGTCACCTAATAGATATTCTAATGTAATAGCTCAAAGGTGACTTTTGGGATAAGCTCGGAAAGGGCACTCTAACTAAGAACAAGGCTCATTCTAATGAAACAAGGAATTACGTGCTCTTCAAGAAAACTATCAAGGGTACATATAGCCCAGATTTTGAGGAATATGCAACAAGAGTGGCTTCCATAGACATATAAGACCAAGAAAAGGCTTGTGAAAATAGGTACGTTCAACAAAAAGGGACTACAAGCCTTCAACAATCCCTAAGTTGAAGCCTTAATGCTAGACTATAGTTTTTCTAGGTCAAAATTGCCTAGGGTTGATGACATCAACCCTAGGGAGCCTATTCCAACCGTGGTAGAGAGTAGATTTTGATGTTATAAGGTTCAATCAAAAAGAAAAGCCTCAAAACAAGCCAACAACTTGACCCTAGCTGAATTAGGCCCTATGCCCTAGCCCTAGCAGCTTGCCTTGAAGGGACAAAATTGATAGAGAGAGGAAAAATAATAAGGTTGTAATGATGTTTGATCATTTATGTGGAAGCCAATACCTACTTCTTGGGTGATAGAATCTAAAGGGAAAATAGAGATGGAGATATAAAACCCTAGAAGGGAGTAAGGGGGTAAAGCCCTAACTTTCAAAACCCTAGCTATCACTTAATACGGGGATAAAATCAAGAGAAAAGTTCTATAGGAGGTTCTTAAGGGATGTTCAAGATTCTCCAATTAAAGCATACAATATTTCACCAAAATTTCATATAAAGATGTGTAATTGAACAAGAACATAGAAAACCCTAGCAAATATATTGCATGCAATAACCATTAAAAGATATTCAACAACAAAAATACTCACAAGATATCCATGAACAATCCTTCATTATCCCAAAGTGGTGTCTCCACAACAAGGACTAGTCTCCAATAGCAACAATACCCACAAAGATCACATCTCCACAAGAGTAATAAGCTACAAGAGCTACGCTGAAATCTCAAAGGAGGCCAAAATAGTCCACAAGTGATGATAAAATGTAATAATGAGGTGAAATTTATTTATATGAGGTATACCTCATCTAATTTTACCTATGAAACCCCTAAACAAGTTTGATAATGAGTAAACAAAAAACTATCCTCGGGTTACAAGCCAACCCACTAGCTCAATGTGAAAATATACCACAAAAGACCCACACATGTGAGTCGTAAGCCTCTAAATGATGAAGTCATGCCGTTTCTAGACTTTAAATGCCATGTGGTGGTGGGTATAAGGCTTATGGTGTCTCCAGGTATCATAACGATCCATCATTTGAGGAATACTCCAATCCAGCCTCAAAGTAGCTCCAAGGGTCCCAAATCCAATCAAGGTGTCACCACATCATCTCCATGGGTCTCCAATGGTCAACGCAATGCCTCCTCTCTCCAATGTTAGGGATCCATCTGGTGCAACAAACCCTCCCTAGTCATCTCATGGAAGACCATCCTCATTTGGACTCTGAATCATGGCCTACCCATCAGGTAGTGTCAAGGCTAGTTGGAGGGCATGCTGGGTCTAGTAGTGCAATCATCAAGAATCCTTTGTGTTGGGCCAAAGAAGATAAGTGTCCAAAACCCTGGGGTACTTTGGGATGTGCATCAGGCACTCAAGTCATCATATTTTCCAACGCTCTAATGTAGGTGGGCAATGTTGCATCTGCTAAGTCATCAACCTCTCTGAAAAGCCTGGGTACCCATGGAGTGGGTGCCCTCAAGGACTGGGCTACTCAAGAGCACCTGACAAAACCAACTTAAACTCCAATGAAAACAAACATTCATTAGAGACTAAGATATATGCGCATCTAAGTGGATCAAATTTGCATGTTAAGGGCATATTAATACTTCAAACTTGGATCACCTTCCAATATCTAACTAGACAAAGTCCCGTAAAGGTGTTCCCTGCCTTGATAGTGATGGCTAATAGTCAACCCTATTAGGTGCTTCCATCCCTTAAGGGGAAGTGGCATTTCCAAGTTCAACCCCTCAATCAATAGGTGTTAGTGTAAATGAGTGGCAATGGAGGGAAAAAGGCTTCATGGCCAAGTGTCATGGTCAAGGGGACCAACTAATGGGATTCCACATCCTAGGTGTATAGGTGTAATGGAGGAAGCAATTGTGGAGGCGTGGGCTACCCTGCTCAACTTGCTCTTTCCACCCCTCTAGTGCGCCTTTTACTTTTTTTAATAATGCTTTTATTCTGGGTGCATAGTTGAAGGGTTAGAGCTTGCTCTTTATGATATAGCATTTAATTTTACCCCTTAAAATGAAACAGTTTATCATTCATCAAGGTTGGGACATGCAAGGGTTCCTTTTGATGAAATTGAGCATAAAGTGCTTAAAAACCAGGTGATGGCTAATGAGGGTGGTAGAGCTCATGCTAGGCTTTTGCCCACGCGCTAACTTATGTCTCGGCCATCTTTTGCATTTTGATTTTCCTATTTTTCTTCTATTGTGGCCATAATATGTTTTTCCATTCTTTTAGTTGCATCAAACTCTAGGGCAATGTTTCTCAGCCCTACTCAAGGATGTGGATAAGAGGGTGCCAAATCCCAATGAAACAATGACAAGTTAGAATGGTGTAAGGGAGAATGAACACATTAATTCAATTTGGATTTTCCAAGTAGTGCCCCTCCTATAACCCTAAGGTCTCAAGGGAGGTCCCACTGGACTATGGCTAATGATTAACCCCTAGGTAAGGTGAGACAACAGATTTACAGTCAAGATTGGTCAATCTTCCAAATCACCTCTTTATCCATATGAAATGCCCAAAACAAACAAGTATAAGCACCCGATTGCAAAATGATAAAAGTACCTTTTGAATAGCATCCCACCTTCATTTAAGAGAAATTGTCGGATGGTGAGAGGTATGTGGCTAATGCAGAGGGCGAAGGCAAATCTAGTGGTAAATTGTACGAGAGAGTTTTTCTCCTATGGGGTTACCCATTTTGGTGGGTACAAATCCATAAAGGGATTTCTTTAATCTACACACACTTATCTCTCACCCAAGCACCTAAAACCTTCTCGACTAATTAATGTGTACTTCTTCCTCAATCACACAATTAAGGAATGTTGTCTTTACATCCATCTAATATAATTGCCAACCAAAAATTGATGCTAAAGAAATGATAGTCTTGATAGAAGTATACTTACCAACTAGATCAAGGGTGTCATCATGGTCAACTCCCTTTCTCTTTGAGAATCCTCATGCTACGAACTAAGCCTTGTACTTTTCTATGTTTCCATCAATGGCATGCTTTAACTTGTATGGCTACCTAGAATCAACCACTATTTTTCCCTCTAGTCTAATGGAGTTGTACTCCTCTACCCTGGCATCTTGTCATAGCTACTCACCTATTGCCTCCTCATAGTTGGAAGGCTCTACATCAATGCAACATAACTAGGAGATTTTTCGAAAGATGCCTGACCCGAATAAAAGTCTTTAAAGCACCAACTTGCTCCTCTACCTCCTACAATGTTTAGACAAGCCACATCAACTTCCTAGCTATCCAAGAAGGTAAAATATCCTTTGTACCTATACAAGAACCTGGCTGACCTGAATCTGCATTCGCTGATTTTTGTGAGATAGCAATTGGGACAGCAACTATTTCTACCTCCTCAATGTTCATTTGGGGTAGCATCGGATGTGCTTTAGGCCTCAAATTTTGCAGGGAGGCTTGGGCACATCCATTCCAAAGAACCCGAAAATTGTTTTGGGAAATTCCACTCAGAGACGATTTTATTAAAATAATTAATATTTTTAATGGAGTTTCGAAGTCTAAAGTTAGGAAAATTAAAATATTAATGGGTATTAATCTAATTGTGGGTGAATCTTCTAGATAAAGACGGAGATCAAGTCAAAATGATATGAGCCTTTGATTAGGAGTTAATCTAGGTTGTTGGTTATCCAATGGGAAGATATAAGAAGGGGCTTGAGTGTCATTTGGAAAACACACCGAGAGATCAAGAGGTCAAATTTCTGAAGTGAGATGTTCTTAGGAGGAAATTCTAATCGAAGAGATCTTTTGCAGTAGAGGGGCAGGGACAGTGATCTGGAGGAAGATTTCCAAATCCGAAAAGGCAATAGCAAGAGGCTGAGTTATTCCCAGTGCAGGAACGCGCAAGTGCAGGAACGCAAGTGCAGGAATGTAAGTGCAAGTAGCACGAGTGCAGGAAGCATGAGTGTTAGGGTTGCTTAGGGAATATCTCTGCCAGATTTTCTTGTTGTTTGGATTGCCATAGATGTACTCATATTTCATTGTTGCATAATAAAATAAAAACCTCACTGCTGCACTAGTTTTTCTGAGGACATTTGTCCAAAAATAACAATGTCCTATGTGTTTGTATTTCCTTCCTTAGTTTCTATGTTTCATAATTATATTTAATTTGTTGTAGGTTGCTTCAGTAAATTTGCTTCAATATTTCAAGAAGAAATCTGAGATAAGTTTGTAATGTAATTTACAATCTAGGTGAATTAGATTCAGTTGGTTGCAGTAGGATTCCTAAGATTGTTAGATCTAGGAATTTTCACATGGTATTAGAGGTGTTCATGTGAAACGAGAAGAGCAGATTTAGCACTGAAGCAAGAGCCAACTTGCTGCAGCGAGCAGCAGTTTGAATCCCCTGAGGGATTGCGCAATTCTAGCCAGGAGGGCTATATTTTCATGGTTGTCTCTCACTGAGTGAGTTGACAGAGAGGTAAGACTATCGAATCGGGAATTTGCCAAGGTAGAGGGAACCACGTAGAGCTAGAGGGACACAGTTTTCTGCAAGTTGAGTGTTCGGCAAAAAAGCCATCGGAAGAAGGAAGCAGATCGCATAGTGAGGGAATAGTTCCTCAGTGATTTCTTGCCGAGGAAATTAGTATTTCTCATTTGCTTAATAGCTGAGGAGCAACAGACTTACCAGCTCCATCAGGGAGTGTGTAAGCCAGCCTAGAAGCTACGCAATAAGGAGAAAGAGGGAGTTGTTCGACAGTTTTCGGAGGATATGGCAACCAATGGCTTGAGGGATCAGGACAGGTTGGACGAAGCTTCCAACTATGTCATCTAGAAGGCTAGAATGTATTTCCTTCTAGATGAACATGCCCTTAAGACATATGTTGATAGTGTGGTAGTTGTCCCTGGGGATGCAGATCTGCTAAAGAAGTACAAAGTTGAGATGGTGAAGGCCAAGAGGATGATCCTGGATGGAGTCAAGGATCATGTGGTGTGTCACGTTGCTAGCAGAGGGACTGCTAAGGAGATGTGGGATGCCTTGGCCACATTGTATCAGGGATCTTCTGAGTAGCAGGAGATGTACTTGGAACAGAAGTTGAGATCTGCGCAGATGCGGAAGGGAGAATGTGTGGATCCATTCCTCACGAAGTTGAAGGAGACCTGTGACGGGTTGTCAGTTGTGGGGCATACACCTCAAGATTCGGAGAGTATCTTGAGCAAAGCAGCATTGCCTAATTGGGATGAGATGTGGGCAGCTCTAAAACAAGAAGAGTTGTGGAGAGACCTGGTCAAGGTCAAACTTGACGAAAGCAGCAGTAGCAGTGGGTCAAAGCCCAAAGTAGAGGAGGAGGATAATGCAGCCCTTGCATCAAAGGGACAACAGGGCCAACAAAGACGAAAAAAGGACGTCCCCAAGGTGAAGTGTTTCAGATGTGGCAAGATGGGCCACTATGCATCTCAGTGTCCCTTGAAGAAAAAGGACAAGGATGAGAAGCATGATCCTAAGGTTGCAGCCATGAGGATCGACAAGGAGGAGGTCGCCATGACAGCCAAGATACCTCCATGAGGGAGGTGGGTTGATTTGGAGTTGTAGTTCGAAAGAGCTACAGATGGGTAGGAGGAGTCCACCTCTTGGATCAACACCTTGCTACGGGAACCCAATTTTTGCAGTAGCAGGATGGACTAGTGTCGGATGGTGTCGGGGAGTGTCGAGGAGACAGTTGCAGTGGCTAGGAGCACCAGAGACTAGGCAACGCAGAGCAGAGTTGGCAACAGTGCAAATGGCACAAAACAGAGGTCAGCAACAACGCAGTAGATTCAAAGTGTCAGCGCAAAGACTAGCAGCAATTAGTTCCATCATTCATGTGGTATCATACTAAACACAGTTAGTTCAGTAATTTTTTATGTTTTTCAATTGCTTCTCTCAGCAACTGAGTTGCAGTACAGATGCAATGTTAGTAGTGGCAGTGCTAGCAGCGTAGCAGATGCAGCATTTGAGAGGGAATTGTAGTACAGATGTAGCATTGGCAATGGCAGTGTCAAAGACAGCAGTACAGTTGCAGCAGCAGCGCAATAGTTGGTGGACAACATCTCAGACATCAGTGGCACAAAGGACGATGCTTCAGAGTCAGAGCAGTATGCAGCAGTAGAATATTGCTACAGCACATTCCTCGCTAAGAGGGAGTGTTGATTTCGGGTAGCATCGAATGTCCACTAGGCCTCAAATTTTGCAACGAGGCTTGGGCACATGCATTCTAAAGAATCCAGAAACCATTTTGGGAAATTCCACCCAGAGACGATTTTATTAAAATAATTAATATTTTTAATGTCCTAAGTCTAAACTTAGGAAAATTAAAATATTAATGGGTATGAATCTAATGATCAAGTCAAAATGATTTGAGCCTTTGATCAGGAATTAATCGAGGTCGTTGGTTGTCCAACAGGAAGATATAAGAAGGGGCTTGAGGGTCATTTGGAAAACACACCAAGAGATCAAGCGATCTAATTTTTGAAGTGAGAAGTTCTCAGGAGGAAATTCTAATCGAAGAGATATTTTGCAGTAGAGGGGCAGGGACAGTGATCCGGAGGAAGATTTCCAAATCTGGAACGCGCGAGTGCAGGAACGCGTGAGTGCAGGGAGCACGAGTGTAGGAAGCGTGATTGCAAGGTTGCTTAGGGAATATCTCTGCCAGATTTTCTTGTTGTTTGGATTGCCAGTTGGGTATCCATAGATGTACTCAGATTTCACTGGTGCATAATAAAATAAAACCCTCACTACTGCACCGATTTTCCCATGTTGGGTTTTTCCAGGGACATTTGTCCCAAAATAAAGGTGTCCTATGTGTTTGTATTTCCTTGCTCAGTTTCCATGTTTCAAAATCATATTTAATTTGGTGTAGGCTGCTTCAGTAATTTGCTTCAATATTTCAAGAAGAAATCTTAAATAAGTTTGTAATGTAATTTACAATCTAGGTGAAGTAGATTCAGTTGGTTGTAGTAGGATTCCTGAGATTGTTAGATCTAGGAATTTTCACACTCAACCCCTACAAGAGGTCCCTGTAACCCTGAAGACCATGCATCTTCATCAACCTTCACATCTCAACTCACTTCCACCAAGGTTTGTAGGATTTTGTTGTCTTTGTGTGTGCACATTCAGGCGTATCTTGAATTTTGATGTATATGGTTCATTCTTAGATCTGTGATATTCCAACTCATAGTGTAACCCATGTTACTTCCTAGAAGTGGCCTTAGGGCTTGGTCAATAACCATCAGCAATATATAAAAAGGTAAAAGAAAGGGCTAAGTTGTGTGATTATTTACCTCTAATATGGGACATAAATCTTGTAAGCCTTAGAGGACTCATTGTAGACAACTAGAATACCTTGATAATTGAAGGGTTCAAGCTTTGCCCTCTTCTCTTCTAGAACATAAATGTAATTTGGAGTCCCAAACTTCCTAAAATAAGAAACATCTAGTTTCTCCCCTATTAAAGCTTCCTCCATCCTTCAACACTCTATGAGGACAATTGTTCAATATGTAGATTATTGTACAACATGCCTCTATCTAAAGAAACGTAAGTGTATCTAAATCATGAACCATAGCCTTAGTAGTCTCCACTATGGACTTGTTCTTTCTCTTTGTAACGCCATTCTGATACAATTAGTAAGGCACTACAAACTGCCTCTTGATCCATGCTTCTTTGCAGAAGGAATCAAAAGCATTGGAGTTATACTCCCCTCCATTATCTGATCTCAGTGTCGTTATCTTCCTATCTATATGTTTCTTAAGAAGAGCTTTGGACTCTCCAAATCTATGAAAGACCTCATCCTTCATCTTCATAAAATATACCCAAGTTTTCATATAAGAACCATCAATGAAAGTAACATAATAAAGATTATCAATCAATGAATCAAATCAAGGATCCCTCTTAAAAATTGCTAATTGCTTGGGAAAATAGTGTTGGCATGCTTGCCGATGGAACATCCCTTATACACTCATTAAAATTCATAAACACACAATCCTTTTTGGACTGGAAGAAAAAAGAGCAAAAGGGCTTAGTTGATAATCGTTTATTGAAGACATCATTATCTTCGTTGAAACTTAATTAAAGAAAGCAGATGATCGTTGTTTCAATAATACCGGCCCAGTGGCACTAAAAACGATACAAGGAAATAGAGCACCCAGTAAAAATGGTGTCAGGGAACATGATCCTGATGCAATTGGCACCCGGGGAAAGTAAATGATAACGACCTGCATAAACGGCACCCGAGGGAAATGAGCTTGGGGAAGGTGATACTAGGGAGATGGTACCAGGGGAAAATGATACCGGGAAATGGTTGCTGGGGGAGATGATATGGGGGAGATGGTACATAGGGGAAATGATCCGAAGGGAGATGATTCCGGGGGAAGTATTAGAATACTGGCCCAGGGAAAAGTAGTATTGGACTCAAACCATGCTATAACATGCACCCTTATTAAAGGCAGTAGCATGTATTTAAACTTTGATGATTAGCAAGTACTCTGCAACAATCTAGCCTTTCCAATTAACGTAATATTTTATTTGACAATATGAGCTTTATTATTGTAGTTGAAGAACCAAGGCCCAGGTTGAATTGAGACTGGAATGGCCAAAGTTCTACATAATAGAGATTATTATACGAATGCTGAACTACAGCTGCAGCAGCACCACCCTTTGGACTCCTATATTTCATTTGAACTTTGAATGAAACAACTTAATGTATTTAAGTCTGATCCTGTTGGAACTTCCGTAATGATCCAGAATCCTTGTGGAATGAATGTACGTACATCATGGTTTTTAGGTTATCTCTGTTTCCGAACCACATTGGTGCTAGGTCTGAAAGCCGCTAGTATTCTATATATCCCCACCATATGGTATATTTTAATACATTGGGCAGAAAAATAAGGAAAACAACGGTGTAGGAAGGGTTTGGTTCTTGACTTCTTTCCTTTGCCAAACCTTGACAACACTAAAACTTCTGTTATGGATGCATGCTTATTGCTCACTACTTACAGTGAAGAGAGGTATAATTAATATCAAGATAGAGGGGATCCCAGTCCCACAATTATTTGGTTTGATTATAATGCCAACACAGAGAAAGAAGAAACATGCAATGCTGCTGGTGGGAGCCGAATTCTGAAACAATTTCCACTGCTTGTATAACAAATGTAACCACAAGTTGCGGTCATATGTTATATCGAGGACTATATGCTGCCAACCCACTTCAAGATGCCTATCAACTTTGGTTTTGTACTGCATTTCTCTCAGAGTAGTTGTTCATCATGATTTCAAAAGGGTAGTTAAAGAATTCAGCAAATGCATTAAGGACTGCGTCGTTCGATAAAATAAATATATGATGGATGTTGATTCCTTCCATAGACGTAGCACTAATTCATAGAACAACGTTGAATGTCATGTGATTTTGCATAGACCATTGATGCCCGATTTGCATATTATAGTTGTATTTAATTCATCTTGTAATTATACTACTCTGAAATATATATCTGATAATAACCAGTTGATGGAGAAAAGCTCCAGATTATCTATTTTGAGAACTAAAGCAGCCCACAAAGGCAAAAAAGGAAAAGTGAACTCACACTGGTCCAGAAGTGCCCGTAATACTCCGCACCTGCTGGGCATCCATGTGATGATTGTTGATAACAGGCAAAAACCAAGGAGGTGGGTCGTCCAAATTGATGAGAGCATATCTCACGTTGTATTCAAAGCTGTGAACGACTGGTTTCCTTCGTTCATGCCACACCTTCCCCTCGTACACAACTAATCCACTGCCTTCTTTTGCACAACTAGTGGTTGTTTTAGAGAATAATAACTTCTTGCAGAGGAGTTGTAAAGTGTACAGGAACGAAATTGTTAGAGCCTTGAACACACTCCCAATCAGATAGAGTAACTCCATTCCTGCCATACCTCTGGTCTAACCAAATCAGTATTCCTGCTCTCTGTGATTATAGAGCAGTGGATAGCGACTAGACCATGCACCATGCCACTCCACGGCTATTTACAATATATTGAGGATATGAGAATGTGTGGAGCAAAACTCTCACCGATGATATTCCATTTTTCCAATTGTTTTATTCATATAACTATATTATATCGCTATAGTAGTAGAGTGGGGTCAAAAAGAGTGCTAATGAGTAGCATCGTTGAAGCCCTGCTATGTCTTTGTCTTGTCCCTATGTGATTCAATTCTCTTGGCTTTATTAGGGCGGGGCTTTGATAATCTCGCCGGCTAGGCTGATTTTTTCATGTGTGTCAGTGCACGATAATTATGCCGTAAAAAAAATGAGGTCAAATAAGTTAATAGTCGAAAAATGTCTTTTTGTGCATCCAATTCTTTTGTGTTTATTAGGGTGAGGCTTTGATAGTCAGTGGGTTAGGCATATTTTTTCAGGTGTGCCAGTTTAAGATAATTATGTGGTAATAGGGCGAGGCTTTGATAGTCAGTGGGTTAGGCATATTTTTTCAGGTGTGCCAGTTTAAGATAATTATGTGGTAAAATAAAATGAAGTCAAAGAGATAACTAAAGTAATAATACTTTTAATATTGGGCTTAGAGTATGAGTATGCCCTAGAACTACTTTTTGATTGGTAAGAGGCTATTGAAGTCTTGTTATGTTTTTGTCTTATTTCTACATGGATTCAATTTTTTTGGGTTTATTAGGGTGGGGCTTTGATAGTCTAGCCGGCTAGGTTGACTTTTTCAAGTGTCTCAACCCAACATAACTATGTGGTAAAAAAATGAGGTCAAATAAGTTAACAGCCCAAAAATGGTCTCTGTGGATTCAATTCTCTTGGGTTTATTAGGGTGAGGCTTTGATAGACAACCGGTTAGGCTGATTTTTTCAAGTGTGCCAATCCAAGATAATTATGTTGTAAAAAGAAATGAGGTCAAATAAGTTAATTGTCAAAAAATTAAAGGCATTTCAAAAGAGTAAAAGTCTACTTATCAGCAAAGTGACATGGTTTTTTTCAATCGCAGTGATGAGTATTGTAGAGAGTAGCCAATGATAATTGTCCTTACTATTAATTTTACAATTGAATTATGATAGATTTTCTCATATTTTAAAAAAATAGTATATATATATAATATATAATATAAATATAATATATATATATTATATATATATATATAATATATATATATATATATATAACTTTCAAATGATTGTAGTAAAAATATTTATTAATGCATTAAAAGCATTGTTTTTTTAAAAAGAGGGAAAATCTATAATAACTCAGTTGTCAAACCAGTAGGGAGGACAACCATCTTTGCTTGTCATCTGTAAATGCAGGTTAACTCATCATCATTATTCAAGGAAAAACCACGCCACCTAGAATGACATGTTGGTGGTCCGTAAGGGCGCAGGTTTTCACTCCTGCTAGATACCTTTGGGTCTTGAGTCGTTAACCCATTTCCTTATGTTTGAGGCAGACAAACTCTTACCAATCAAAAGTAGTTTTAGGGCATACTCATACTCTAGGCCCAATATTAAAAGTATTATTACTTTAGTTATCTCAATCAAATATATACACATTGTTATTTATAAAAATAAGAATTTAATTTTGTTTTTTAACTTATTTCGAGATAGATTTTTTTAATTGGTTTGGTTTATTGCATCGAGAAGCACTCTCCAACCCAATATGGAAGTGATGTTGTAATGTCTTGTCCTATTATGTTATGTTATCTGAACATTTTGACTCAGTGAAATTACATAAAAAATAAAATAAATGAAAAGTATTAATTATAATTATTAATTAAAACATTATGATGCAGTCAAATTACGTAAAAAAATAAAATTATTAACTAAACCAACCTACATCCATCTTAACTCCATATCTACTAAGAGTCAGAGGAATCAAATATCTTGAGGTACAAACCTCTTTTAGAGTGAAAAGAGATTTGATCCCTCTCAGCTTGGTAGATCTAGGCTAGTATTTAATGTTATTAGTTATAATTTGAAAATATAAATGTTTATGAGAAAAAGTTTTTTGGCATAAATCACATGATAATACATTTGTCGACGGGTTTCGAACCAATGCGTGTGGTTCATCGTCAGGACAAGTTGAAGAATCAGATCATGGCTACAAATTAAGCAAATTAAGCAGATGGCTACAAGTTGGTTGGACGATCTGCTTGATTTGCAGCCATGATCTGATTCTTCAACTTGTCTTGACGATGAACCACACTCATTGGTTCGGAATGCGTTGACAAATGTATTATCATGTGATTACGCCAAAAAAATTTCTCTCATAAACTTGATATGGATCACAAAAGCCTCAATTCAACAGTATAAATGTTATTAGTTATAATTTGATGGTTTTGTTATATTTGTACATTTCATTTATTTGAGATTTATTATTGTTGTTTCTTTTAGATATAGAGATCCAAGGAAGAGTTTTTGAGGAGAATCACCAGTAACCTAGAGATCCTCGACAAAGGAGGAACCTTGATTAATTAAGTTAGATTTAAGTTCAGATATGATTAGTTGTCATTATAAATCCTAAGATAGTTCCAATAATTAGCAAGTGAATGTTTAGTAGGAACCTATGACTTGGTAAGGGCTAAGATGTTCGAAGACACACCTGCAAGGGGAGGGGGTGGAGGGAATTCCCACTCATGGGGGTGTTTACCCTTTTAGCCTTATCTCAATGGGTTTGGAGACACACCTGCAAGGGGGGTTCTCACTCATGGGGTGTCTACACTTTTAGCCTTATCACAATAAGACAAAGTCTACGGAGGATTTGAACCCAAGTAGTAAATGAGACTTCCCTCCAAACCATTCATGTTATTACTCCACTTATCACAATGGTTCTTAGTAGAAAAATTACTAATGAAAAATAAAATACAAATTACAACTACTTTGTTAAGAAAAATATTAAATGTTATGATATTATAAGTGATATAATAAATATTAAATGTTATGTTATTATAAGTGATATAATTGGGTTCAAGTCGTTGCAATGGGAGTTTTAAATCTCTTCTTGGGAAAAAATTATAAGTAATATAAGGAGATCAGTAGCACTAAATGCCTAAATATGATGTACTTAAAAAGTAGAGACTAAGTGAAAATAGAATTGAAAGCTCTTAGAAACATTCTCTAAATGATTTTGCCATGTACTACACTTGAGTTTTATGTTCATACTTTCTTTAATATAAAATTATCCTCACGTCTTATTTAAAAATAAAATAAAATAAAATATGAAACATTATAAAATTAAAAAATCCTTAATTAACCATAAATTATTACAAAGGAAACATACACATAAAAATGGCTA
Organism: Pinus taeda; assembly: GCA_000404065.3. Taxonomy (NCBI): domain Eukaryota; kingdom Viridiplantae; phylum Streptophyta; class Pinopsida; order Pinales; family Pinaceae; genus Pinus; species Pinus taeda. Next base: position 84,346 of record APFE031091811.1, on the reverse strand, counting down.
TTAAATACAAAAAATTATAATCAAACCTAAAAAGAAATGCAACCCAACAATATCTCTTTTAACTAAAATGATTATAAAACTTCATATCAAAATATTAAATTAATAAAAAAATATTGTTTTCCAATCTCATTATCAATTTGTCCTCTAATATTTAAAATGGGCCATAAAACGCTATTGTTAGGCCCAACACAAATTGGAGTAGTAAAATGGTAACCATCTAATATTTTATTTAATTCCCATATTTTTCAACTTTTAGTATTAAAATATATTTCTAAATTTTATAAAATATTATTGTGTTGAGAGGTGCTCTATAACTTAATAGGAAAGAGATGTCACATAATATCATATTTAAAACAATAAAATACTTGCATTAACAAATTAAAAATATTAGTAATAACAAAAAAAATCATTGTCGACTATAAATAAAATATTTCAATTTCCACCTTAAGTTTAGATCAACTTTATATAGAGAGATAAAGTAACTGAAAGTGAAAAGTTTTAATTTAATTTCTTTTATTTTTTTTCTTATTTCTTTTTTTTGTGACTATGCTAAGCCTAAGTTGAGGCTAGCTCGTTTATGGGATGAAAAAATCTTCTCTTTTTTTTTTTTGACTAGGTTGAACCTAGGTCGGGGCTAGCTCGTTTATGGGATGAAAAAATCTTTTCTCTTTTTTTTTTTGACTAGGTTGAACCTAGGTCGGGGCTAGCATGTTTATTAGATGGAAGAAGATCATTCCACCCACAATGAGATGTTTATCACCCAAATTGTGTGAGGCTCGATCGAGTAAGGATGCCCCTTGGGAAGTTTAATTCCCCAAAAGTGGCTTCTATTCTCAACCCCTCCCCGTGAGGCTTGAACTTGTGCCCTGGAGGGGACTAAACCCCACAAAAACCAACTAGTCTACACCTCATGGGTAAGTTTTAATTTACTTTTAAGTATGAGAGAGATATGGAATTCCTTCAATACTTAATATGGAGTTCACACATGGCATGTAAAAATAATATTATTGATATTGCATGGTATAATTTGTTCTATGTTCATTTGACATGTAATATTAAAAACAAAAATGTATTGATAACAAAAAATTATTTAGTGTAAACTTTATATATATATACCATTGTGAGAGAGAATGTGTAATTTATTTCATTCTTCATATGAAGTTCATATACAATATTTAAAAAATGTTAAATACACAAAACAATTTAATATAATATAGTATATATATATTCCATTGTGAGAGAATGTGTAATTTATTTCAATCTTCATATAAAGTTCATATACAATATTTAAAAAAATGTTAATAACACAAAACAATTTAATAGCCCCAAGGGATAGCTCAATTGGTCGAGTTCCCTTTGTTAAGTGTTGGGTGTGTGTTATATTCTTTCCACGCCTACCCCACATGCGGGGGGTCACAGGGGGGTAGTAGCTTCCCTTGTACATTGTGACGGGCATAGCAAGGAACTGCTCCCCCCTGTCGGGGGTATGCAAGGGGGCGGTAGCCCTCCTGCACGAGTTCCAGGACAGCGCCTCGGGAAAAAATATTTGGATCCTATATTAGGTGGGCAGACCTACCTATGGTTTTGCGCATGGATTTCGCAGATGGTTTTGGGCATGATGGTTTTTTGTCCATGGTATTTTGTAGATCCGATCAAGGGAACTACGGTTATGTTCTAATCCAAGGTTAATGGGTTGGGGTTTAAGGATGCTTTGACATGTATATATATGTATTGTAACATTGAAAGGAATATAATGAAAAATCAATCTGGTAGTCCCAGTTTTGGGATCTAGTGGAAAATCTTTGTGTATATTTGTTTTATGTTTCATGCTCTCGCCATTGTTTATTTTCTATTTTTTAGAAGTCGTATGCAGGTAATTTTTATATGGGGTTAAAACCTACACTAAGTACCTTTCCATTTGGGAGGTCACAAGGTCAAATCTCCTCGACGCCCTTGGGGTTAGGCTAGACCAAATAAGTCGACGGGTAGATCCCTTTGGGTGGATCTGCCCGGATTATTACCCATGGATGTACCACGGTTGGAAAAAACACAAGATCGTTTAATGTGAGTTACAAAATCAAATAATTCAATATGGATGTTGAGTAAAAGATTTTAATATATATATGTGTGTGTGTGTGTGAGAGAGAGAAAGAGAGAGATTTCTTATTCTATTAATAAGTTCTTTCTAATTTAAGGTGCGACAAAAATTTGTAATTTCTTCAATCTCTAATATGGAGTGTTTTCAAAAAGATGGACAAAGCTCTAAAAGCCCCTGCAGTGGCTAGGATTTTTCCCTAGCCAGCCGATCTATGCTCAGATCACGTGGATCTCTTTGCAGATCTTTGTTTCATCCTGAACAATGGCGAATCTTAATGATCCGACGAAGAAGACAATATATTTTGCAGAAATGGTTGTCGATCCAGCAAGCTCTTCTTCAGTTTCATATAGTGCCATGTTGAAATCTAGATATGTTCTTTGAGTAGTTCAATAAACCCCTTCCCTTAATGTTCCTTTGGAGGAGGAAGCCTTTAGTTGTAAAAAAAAAATGGAGCAAGGTTTGGTTTGCAAGTTTAATGGGTTTTGGCCACGGTTGATTGATCTTCACAAATGGATCTTTGAGTTGTGTAAACCTCTCTTAACAGATGATCTGAAAATTAATGTTATGGCACATGGTTTTTGTTGTTGTTGTTTTTTACAATATTGAGGACAAGAAGGTTATTTGTGAATCCAAGTCATGGTTTTAGGCTAGTGCTAGTCTCTTCATACAACCCTCATCTCCCACCTTTGATCTAGTTATGGCATCCTCCACGGGTCCAGTTTGGGTAAGGATTTTGAACGATCCCCTAAATATTTGGAATCTCACATCCTTATCCTCTATTAGGAATGCATTAGGAAAGTTTATTGTCACAGCACAGAAACTGGGAAAAAAAGACTACCTATGCTCGAATATGTGTGGGAATGGAATTCAATAAGGGTTTTCCCGCTAATATTAATTTGATAGCTCCAGACTATGTCTAAGTTTAAAAGCTCGATTATGAAAATGTTTCACTTTGATGTACAGTGCGTTATGAAACTAGGCGTATAATAAAAAATTGGCCCCAAGCGTTTCAAGAACAACAGAACCCAGAAAATAACCAGAGGCCCAAATGGTGGGAAGGAGCTCACAGTGAACACTATAGGGTATACAAATAAGAAGAGCCTCAAGATAAGAAAGAAGCAAAATATAAACAGGAAGAAGATATTGTTAAAGAAAATGCATCGAAGGCAATAAAAACCATTTAGGAAAAAATGCATGTCAATGAGGACCTTCATGAATGGTTTTTATTGCCTTATCACTGAAATTAGTAGAAAACATGGGTTGGATTCAAGTTGGGAAGAAGGGAAAAACTATTTCGCTAAGGAAAACAAGAAGTTAGTCAAAATCAAACCAAAAGTAGCAAAAAATGGAATATAAATGTATTTGGATATTGGAAATTTTTTGAAAAAAATTACGTGGAAAGGAACTAATTTTTTTGTATCATGGGGCACTCATTTGAGGGTTTGGATTGAGCCTCTGTAATCAATCTCAAACTTGCAAGGAAGATGGGAATATGTAAAGGTTATGACCTTGTAACCATATTAATTTTTAATACAAATCTTTACCCCTTTATATATATATGGAGTGTTTTCTACTTTCGAATATGAAGGGGCATGCAATAACATTTTAATGTGGACAAAGTGAATCATTAATAAAATATTTCAATGTCAAATATTTATATATTATATAAAACAAGTAAAAATAAAATTTGTCTTAACCAACATAGATCCATCTTAACTCAAGATCTATTAAGAGCTAAGAGGAATCAAATCTCTCAAGGTGCAAACCTTCCATCAATTTTTGCACTAAAAAAAAGGTTTTCATCTTGAAAATTTTGATCCATCTCAACACTTATTTTGATCCATCTTAATGCTTGGTAGATCCGAAATTAAGATGGATCTACATTGGTCATTTAATGCAACACAATTTCATTTGGTGGTGCCAACTTCATTCATTTAATCTATTTAATCAACTACCTTGAATCAGCTCCTCAAAAAATGAACCTTTTATGATACACCAAACACAACAAAAATACATAGTTGCTATCAAACATAGGTTAAGAATGAAACCCATTAATATAGTGAGGATGCAAACCATCCAATTGTTCTACCTTTCAATGAGCATAGTGCATTCAAAGAAAATGTCATTGAAAGGAAAAACATAAAAAAATTTCGAGTGGGTTGTTACAATATGATATTAAATTATGTGCTTAGAGCTTATTCACATAAACAAACTAACTTATACATCCCTTTCTGGCTACAGCAAGGGGGAGTGGGTTTATGTAAAGTAAGAAACCTAAATCAAAATTTTAAAAATGTAATTTTTATTTATTTATTGTTATTTAGTTTTTATTTAATAAATATTGAAATTTCATTTAGCGTTAAGTGTAAATATGTTTTTTTGAATAAAATTTGTATTGCTTTAGAAACAAGAAATTACATGAGAAAATTGAAGGCTTAAGAATAGTCGATCACTAGGAAAGCCTTATTATTTCCAAAAATGCACCCTTTAAAGAGAGGCAGAAGACAAAAAATTGCTCAAGCAATCAAAATATGTCATACAAATGTTAATATACAAACCTTTGAGGCCCTGAAAGTAAATTGAATAAACATGAAACTAAGAAACCAAAGACAAATGATCTAGGTGGATCTTTAGACACACTGGCATGGAAAAAGCTCAAAATTCAAAGTGGCAAAAAGGCAATTATGTTGACATCAAATCGAAGTGCTCGTCGCCTTGATTCCAACAGTGTGAATGGCGCTCCAATCCAAGTCCGAATGAAGGAGATAGAATCAGTCAAAGTTTTGGGTTGACTTGCAGGAAACAGAAGAGAGTGAAAGTCCAAGGGTGTTCTTGGAAATAGTCCCATTGTGTAGATCTTTTCATTATGAATCTATTGCAACTTGAATGGGCTAAAATGGACTTCGGATGATGAAGTTATCGCGGAACGAAGTTTGCCTTTGTTCCTTTGAAAAAAGAGGCATTTCTTCTAAAAATGGGGTTAAAGCCTTCTAAAGGAAAATCACATTGGAAGAGTTAAGCAGAGGACTTAATGCAAAGGCCTTTAGAACCCCTAATTAGCATCTCCAATATATCGGGTTGGAGGAAGGCATGCACGTAATATCAGGACCCAGGTAGAGCCCACTTGCGATTGCAATATCGGCGATCGGAACGATCAGCCAATCGGCGATCAGCACAACCAAAGGGAAGATCCCTGGGCTGTTACATATGCGATATGTCGACGTGATAATGCGATAGCGATATGAGATGCGATCTTGACCGTCCGATCAAGGAGCAGATAAATGATCTAGATTTAATTGGCGATCGGTGATTACGACTTGCGATAAAGTGTGGACTCGACAGGAGAATAGGGTAGACTTGATATAATTTGAGTTTTGGCTTTATAGCTTTGCGGTCAGATTTTCTTGTGTTTCCGTGTATTGCTTGTTTGAATGAAAAAGATTTATTTTCGGTGCTTTGTTCGAAGAAAGGTTGGATGGTCGAATTAATCACGCCCGCTGATTCTTTCATTCAAACAAGCTTCTATTATAAACAAACAGATTCCTGCTTTAAGCGTCCTTAGTGTTATAAAGCACAATGAATGAAGAAAAATGCAGGAGGAGAGGACAGTGCATACGGTTCGAGGCAGGAACTTGCAGGAGGGGTGAAAGTTCATTTTGTCCATATTTGACAAATTTTATATGGTTTCAGCCCTTCTCGATGCCACGAACACAATGGCGCTATCCGTTTCTCCATCTGAGTTCTGCATTTTTTAGCCATTTTCTAGAATGGAGATATAAGACTCCTTTTTTGTAACTGATGATTGTATTCTTCTTTTTCATGCCACTTAATGAATGAAGGCCTCCCCATTGATCGAGCAAGGCCCAGAGACGTAGTCCAAGTAGGACGAACTCCATTATCAAGGTTCTTGTCTTCTTCTCATGCTTTATGTGTTTCTTCTTCTTCTCTCATGTGCACATTAGATTTCTATGGTTGAGCTGCAATTTCTACATGTGATTCTTTAATACATCTATAAGCAAAAGATTCCTGGATCAATTGGTATCAGAGCAGGTCTTTTTAGAAGTGAATTTCATGTTTGTATGCTAACAAGAAACAGGCTCCGAAGAGGCGAAGGGAAACTAGAGCCTTTTGATCCCCAAGTGAGGCGTGCAAATCAAAGGAGAAACATGGCAGATGAAGAGGCTCGTCTTGAAGAGGAGTGCAATTTCCGCAAAACCTTCTATTCAATGGCAGAGAATGTCGATCAATTGCTTTCAAGGCTGGAGAAAGTAGAAGAGAGAAAACCAGAAGAACAAGGTTCAGTGCATGGAAATGGTCGAGAAGAACCCTCTCCTTCTCCTTCCATGAGTGAAAGTTCTTCTTCCTCTCACCACCATAGTCATAGAAATTCAAGGGATACATCTAAGAAACATTTTCTTAAATTAGATGTCAAATTTGATCTTCCCATATTTAATGGTGAAAGTAATGCAGAAAAGCTTAGTAATTGGATTAGGTAGATTGAAATCTACTGCAAGATTCAGCAGATCGACGAGGACGAGGCAAAAATTCAAATGGCCTCTCTTCGGCTGAGCAGCACCGCTCTCGTTTGGTGGGAGAGAAAATTGCAAAGCAGTAAGAATGCGGTTAACCTTTTTTCCTCATGGCCTAATTCCATTTCTGCGTTAAAGGAAAAATTTTAGCCCTTGGGTTACAAGCAAAAAGCATTAATGAATTGGCAGTATTTAAGGCAAGGCAAGGGTCAGTATGTTCAAAGTTTTACAGAGGAGTTTAGAAAGCAAGCACTTAATTTGGGTATTGCACTTGATTCACCTGAAGTAGTAACTAACTACATTGGATCATTACATAGTTACATTAGGCATTCATTTTTATTGTTTGAACCAATTCCTATTGACTCCGCTAGTGTGAAGGCAATTCATCTTGAGAATAGGGGCAAAAATGAAAGAGATGATCATTCTAAGAAACCACCTTTCAAACCTCCCAATGGTAAACCTAAAGTGAAATGGAAAGGAAAGGAGAAGAAGACGGCAACAACCAAGAAAGAAGAAGGAGAAAGGCCTTATTGCACTCACTGCAAAAAGAAAAGTCATGATGACGGTCACTGTTGGAAAATGCATCCAGGAACAAGACCAAAGAAGTATGGAGGAAAAGGCAAGTAGAATATAGTGGCAACTGCGCAGCAAGACCTTGGATCCGACTCCGGAGATGAAGCATTGATCACAACAGTAGGAACAAAAAATACTCTTACACCTCATGTTAATTCTGAATCATATGAAGGTACTAGTTCAATAGGTGAGTCTCTTCCTAATGAACAAAAGAGAATTGAACTATTTCATATTAGAGTTATCATAAATCATACAAAAGTGGAATCTCTATTTGATATTGGATCCCAAGCAAACTTAATTTCAAAGTCCTTGGTAAAGAAGCTAGGCTTGGAAACTACACCACATCCAAAACCTTACCCACTTGGATGGATACATGATAAAGCAAAATTGAATGTAACTAAGCAGTGTGTTATCACTCAGGTTGTCCCTAGGCTCCTGTAGGGATACGGCCGAGGTAACCACAAACCAATTTTTGGATTGTAGGTTCTAGCCCACCTGCAATCAAAGAGGGCTCTCTCTTAATGTTTTAACTTTGTTGATAATGATTTTAGGCTAGTTGTCGGGTTCAGGGGTTTTGATTTTTTGTTTGGATGGAAGATGTATGCCAGGTAGAAAATTCCAAGCAGAGA
>APFE031091811.1:20300-75025 GCA_000404065.3 Pinus taeda | reverse complement strand
AATTATCATTCATAAGTGAAAGAAACAGCGTAAACAAGATCATTTAAGTATGCATGTTCATAACTATTCCTGATGAAAACATGAAAAATTGCAGAAATTGAGCCTAAGGTGCAGTCAAGCAAATCTTAAGCTATTCTTCTTTTCTGCAATTTAGATGGCGGAATGATGATAAAACAATCATGAAAAACTAACAGAGTTAAGAAACACTTATTGAACCATGTAGAAGCACAGGAATTCCACAATCACTCCTTGGCCAATTAAACACAACAGACAATTTCAGAATCCATGCTTTCAGCAGTCTTTGATTATAGAAAGTATGACAGTTACAGTGCGAGTCTCTGCTTGAGGAAAATATCGAAATACCAAAGATCAGGCAACTAATCGACCAACCAACCCCTACTCCATTTTTCAGGGTGGTATATATAAGCAAAATATCTGAAGTCATTTATTACAATTGACCTAAATAGGTCTGCAGGAAAAGCTTTTTCTAAAAACCTAATTGTTGCTGGAATTAAATGCAAGTAAGTCCTTTGGGCTGCGCCAGAGGCAACTGAATCAAGTTGAGTTGATGAGGTGTCCTGTGTGACTTGGTGCAGTGGTTCTGTCATAACTGTGCATTGAGTTCTGGTCCACTGATCTTCTGTGAATTTAATGTGCAGTCATTTGTGCTGGCAAGCCTTCAATGCATCTTCAATTGTTTCTTGACTTTCAGAGCTTTCGTTTTAATGTTGGATTTGCCTCGAGCCCTGCGAAAATCTCCTCTGATACACTTTGCCGCCATATTGATGGCCTTCGCCGCTTCCTGATACTCTTTGACGTGCTTTTTGTCTGCATATTTGATCTGATACTCTTTAATCTATGTTCCTGGCCTCTCTCTGTTTTTAAATTCGTTTAATTTGGCAAAATCGGGCATTTTCGGGCCTTTTCGGTGCAAAAAGGGCTAAGGAATCAAAAGATTCCCTAAAGATTCTCCAATATGGCTCATTTCCCGTAGCGATGTGCGATTAGTGCTTCGTGCTAATCTCGCATCGAAAATTGCCTCCGTTTCTCATTCCGGAGCTCCGAAGCTTGACTTTCGCGCTTGCGCAAATTTCCGTTTTTTGGCTGCTGACGTCAGCATGATGTCAGCTGTACGGCGGATGACATCAGCATGCTGACGTCAAGAGTGGGGTCCTCTGGTACGGATATGACGTCAACATGCTGACATCATCAAGGTGACGTGGCAATACGGTGGGGTGATGTGGCAGAGACACGTGGCAGGGTGATGTGGGTCGGGCGCAGGCAGTGTGAGGTGATGTGGAGACGACGTGGCAGGGTGAGGTGGCGCTCCTGTTACGTGAGGGGAGGGTGGTTTTGGCCTGTGCATCGGACCACCTTTGCTACGGAGGTGGTTTCTGTCAGGGGTGGCCCGATGCAATGGGAGGCTGCCACTTGTCCCAGTGTACGACGGTAAAACCGTCGGACATCGGGTGGTAACCTACCACCACAATAGGGTGCCTGATGTGAACAAGGGCCATCAGATCTAGGGGGGGCGATCCAACGATGGGCGGGAAAGGGAGATGCACGGAGTTTAACAAAAGAGCGCGCGTGTTAAAGGTTTAATTTTTCACGACGCAGTGGGTTTAGAACTTTAGGTTATGGGTTAAATGGGTTTCGACGCTTGGTTTATTTACTAACCAAATGTTAATAAATCCCCAAAAAAATGCGCCGGGGGGGGGGTTTCATTTAGAAAGGGTATACTTTGTGTTTTGGAAGTGGTCCAAACACCTGGGAATGGAAATTTATGCAGAAGGAGGGTTCTTACTAAAGTCCAGGTGACTTAGTAAATCCGAGAGAAGTACTTATGGTTATAGTTCAACCAGGGGGAGGGGATATTTACATAAGGGGATTATTTACATAGTTTGAGTAGGGGAATGGGGAAAATATAGGGAGTTAAATAATAATGTCAGTAGTTAATATGGAGATGACAAGAAAGCGCTAAGTTTGAGAGATCTTAGGCTTCAAAGGGGAGATAGAACCTTATAGGGAAAGTATGGACCCTCCTTGAGTGAAGCAGATCTTCACCAAGGTTAATGACATGGAAAATGATGAAACTAAGAGATTTCAAGCAGATCTTGACCTCTTTTGGGGAAATTAGTCAATGATTTAGGGAAGAGGAGGAAAGGGAAGTTAGTTATGTCTAATTTGACCTCCTCCATATGAAATTGCCTGATGACTGTGACCTGAGTAGAGATGATACTTTAGAATCATGGAAATGAACAAAAATCAAGATTCTGCAACCTCAAAACTACTTACCCAGCCTACTTACCTAACATTTTTTCTTCTTTTGGTTTGGTTGCATTTAGACTTGCAGACCCAGCATTTCAATTTTTTCTTTTTATGCCTTCCTATCTACAAACTACCCTTATTTCTTCCAAGGGCCTAGATTAAGCAGTTGGGCTCCTTTGTTTCTCTACCTATCTAAGAATCTGCCAAGATTAAGCTTTTGACAGATTTTCATTCTCTATATTCTAAAACAGGAAATTGAAACCTAGGGAGACCAAGATTAAGCTGTTTGGACCTCCATTTTGCTGAAAATTCTACAAAACTGTAATGACTCTTCAAAATTGGAATGCAGTAGATGAACTTTGAGTAGCATTCTTTCTTTGGTGACTGTTTAGCAAATATGGAGCATTGCAGCATGCAAAGTATGACATATTTGGCCTGTAAAAATGTCAATCATGAAATATGAGTAACCTGTTGCAGCAGGAGGCTAACACAGTGTAAGGTTAAATTTGTGATTGCTTATAAGTTAGTGGATGAGGTAGAACTTGGTGTGATACCATTTTATATATGTGGCATGTGTTAGGGAGTCCATATCTATATGATAGAAAGGCAATCTTCTTCCGTCATGAAAAAAAATACCAAATCACAAAAGATGGGGTAGAATATATTATAAGGGCTCATCAAACTAAAATCAATGCTAGCCTTGTAAGTGTAGGACAAATGAAAAGGTTGGTGAATTCCAGTAAGGGTTGCATGCTTATGGTTGTAAGGGGAAAAGAGGTAGAATTAGCCGACGCTTTCCAAGGTTGTGATCAGGAACATAATAAAGAATTATGTGAATTAATTTCTAACTATGATGAGATGTTTTAGGAACCGAAGGGATTACCTCCGAAGAGGGACATCCAACATGAGATCCATTTGTAGCATGATGCTCCTTTACCAAATATTGGCATGTACAGGATGTTGACCATTGATATGGAGGAAATAAAAAAATAGGTGCAGGAATTGCTAGACCAAGGGGTCATCAGGCTGAGCACTTCTCCATGTGGCTCACTGATTGTCTTAGTGCCAAAGAAAGATGGCACGTGGATTACCGAGCACTAAAAAAAATCACACTGAAAAATCATTACCCTCTTCCATGCATTGATGACTTATTAGATCAATTAGAGAATGTTATCTATTTCACCAAATTGGATTTGCGTAATGGTTATCACCAGGTCCAAATCACAGAGCAGGATGTGTTGAAAACCGCCTTCAATACCAAACATGGGTTGTTCGAATGGATCGTGATGCCATTCAAACTTTGCAACGCTCCAGCCACTTTCATGAGGGTCATGAATGATCTCTTTAGGCCTTTCATTGATGAATTTGTTCTTGTATATCTAGATGATATCCTTGTCTTTAGTAAGAGTTGGAATGAATATGTATGTCATGTGAATAAAGTGTTTGATGTATTGAAAAAAGAAAAACTCTATGTGAAATTGTCAAAGTGTGAGTTCGGGAAAACCTCTTTGGTTTACCTAGGTCATGTTGTTGGTCATGGTCAGTTAAATTGATCCTTCTAAAGTTGAAGCAATTGTCAATTGGCCTAAGCCTACTAGTGTAACCGAGGTTCGTAGCTTTTTAGGTGTAGTCCAGTATTGGAGGAGATTTATTGCCAATTTCTCTGTTATTGCAGCACCTTTGCACACATTGACAAGTGTAAAGCAAGTCTTTCAATGGGGAGAAAAATAGCAAATCTCCTTCGAAAAATTGAAGGAAAAGATCAGCACCGCACCAGTCTTAGCCTTACTAGATCTCCAACAGCCATTCGAGATTGAAACAGATGCCAACGGATATGCCATGGGAGTTGTACTGATGCAGCAAAAGAAGCCGATATGTTACCATTTCGAGAAGTTCTCTCAGGCTGTGATAAACTATCCCACTTATGACAAGGAGCTTTATGCCTTGGTTCAAAGTGTGAAAAAGTGGAAACACTACCTGATCGACAAGGAGACCATCATCCATACAGATCATCAGCCCTTGCAGTACCTTCAGTCACAAACCAAGTTGCAACAATCTCGTCATTTCAGGTGGATGGGTTTTCTTCAACAGTTTCATCTGGTAATAAAGTACAAGAAGGGCACTAGCAACAAAGTGGCTGATATGCTATCTCGCCCTCCTATTTATGCTTCTGTTATTTTGCATAATACTTCGTTATCTTTTGAGAGTTATAATAAACAATATGCTAACGATGATGACTTTAAGGAGATTTATGCAAAACTAACTTATGGTTCACAAGTGGACAACTATCACTTACAGGGGAAACTGTTGTATCACCTTGGCAAATTGTGCATTCCCATAGGGGAATGAGTACATGTAATTCGAGAGGCCCACACCTCTCTTGTGTCTGGTCACTTTGGTGTCGAAAATACTTTATGTCATGTACAAAGATTTTGTTTTTGGCCTCATATGAAGAACATTGTGACTCGCTATGTAAAGGGTTGTGTGATGTGTTCTATTTCAAAGCCCTCTAATAGAAAATTCGAGCTCTACACACCATTCCCTATCCCAAGTCGTCCATGGGAAAGTGTGTCGATGGACTTTGTAGGAGGTTTTCCTTTGTCTAGAAAAAGTCATGACTATTTGTATCTCGTCGTTGACCGTTTTAGTAAGATGTGTATTTTAATGCCTTGTAAAAAGCAAATCACTGCAGAGCATACTGCTTATCTTTTCTTTCAGCATGTTTGGGTCCATTTTGGGTTGCCCACATCAATTGTGTCAGATCGGCACTCTCACTTTATCAAAGAGTTTTGGACGAGCTTGTGGAAGATGATGGACACCAAGTTGAAAAGAAGCACGACATTTCATCCACAGACTAACGGACAAACAGAGGTCGTTAACCGCATCATGGTACACTTGTTACGAGGCTATTGTGGGAAACATCCTAAGTTGTTGGATGAGCATCTCCCATATGTGCATCATTCCTACAACCGAGCAGTGCACACATCTACACAACATTCACCATTTGATACATGTTTTGGTTACTTGCCAAAGGACCCCTTCGATATGGTCTTTGGAAGGGAAGATGACTCCAGTGGACGTAATGACAGGGACAAAGTGCAGTGGTTCATTCAACGGATCCAATTGATTCACCAAGCAGTACAGGAGCAGTTGGAGAAAAGTCAAGCTCGTTACAAGGCTCGACATGACAAACACTGAGTCGACCATCAATTTCAAGTGGGCAAAAAAGTGTGGTTCCATATCAGCAAGGATAGGATGAAGGGAGAAGGGAAGAAGTTGCAACCAATCCGGTATGGTCCATTCACCATTTTGGAGAAGATTGGAAACAATGCCTTTCGTCTCGATTTGCCATATATATGCAGATGTACTCCGTAGTGAATGTGGAGAACTTAAAGCTATATGAGCCACCATTGATTATGGACCCCGAGGAGGTGGGCACAGTTCCTACAGTTGATGATTTTGTGCCAGAGTATCTCAATGAGTTACTTGAAGACACTATCTTTGACAGAAAAATTAGGACTTCACGACGAGGAGATGTGGAATACCATCGAGTTGGTTTCAAGGGGATGCACCCTAGCAAGGAAAAATGGTTGGAGAAGGAAAGAGTGAGGGAACAATTCCCTCACTTGCCAATTGACTAATAAAGCTTTTGGCAGTCCAAAAGCTCCTCAATGGGGACGATTGATCCAAGTGGATCTTCAAATAGTGGCATGGAAAAAGCTCAAAATTCAAAGTGGAAGAAAGGCGATTATCTTGACATCAGATCGAATTGCTCGTTGCCTTGATTCCAATGGTGCGAACGGCGCTCCAATCTAAGTCTGAATGAAGGAGATAAAAGCAGTCAAAGTTCTGGGTTGACTTGCAGGAAACATAGGAGAATGAAAGTACAAGGATGTTCCTGTAAATAGTCCCATTGTGTAGATCTTTTCATTCTGAATCTACTGCAACTTGAATGGGCTAAAATGAACTTTGGATTATGAAGTTATCGCAGAAAGAAGTTTGTCTTTGTTCCTTTGAAAAAGGAGGCATTTCTTCTAAAAATGGGGTTAAAGCCTTTTAAAGGAAAATCACATCAGAAAAGTTAAGCAGAGGACTTAACGCAAAGGCCTTTAGAACCCCCGATCAACGATCTTTGATATATCGGGTCAGAGGAAGGCAGGCACGCGATATCGGGACTCGGGCAGAGCCGACTTGCGATTGTGATATCGATGATTGGCATAACCAAAGGGAAGACCCCTAGGCTGTTACATATGCAATATGCCGATGCGATAATGCGATAGTGATATGTGATGCAATCTCGACCGTCCGATCAAGGAGCAGATCAATAGTCCAAATTTAATCGACAATCGGTGATTGTGACTTGCAATAAAGCGCAGACCCGACAAGAGAATAGGGTGGACTTGATAGAAGTCCGGCTTTATAGCTTTGTGGTTGGATTTCCTTGTGTTTCCGTGTATTGTTTGTTTGAACGAAAAAGGGCTATTTTTAGGGTTTTGTTTCTAAGAAAGGTTGGATGGTCGGATTAATCGCGCCTGCCAATCCTTTTGTTCGCACAAGCTTCTATTATAAACAAACAGATTCCCACTTTAAGCATCCTTAGTGTTATAAAGCAAGATGAATGAAGAAAAGTGCAGGAGGAGAGGATAGTGCACACGATTCGAGGCAAGAACTTGCAGGAGGGGCAAAAGTCCATTTGGTCTAGATTTGACAAATTTTATATGGTTTCAGCCCTTCTCGATGCCACGAACGCCATGGCACTATCCGTTTCTCCATCTGAGTTCTACATTTTTCAGTCATTTTCCATAATGGAGGTATAAGACTCCTTTTTTGTAATTAATGATTGTATTCTTCTTTTTCATGTCATTTAATGAATGAAGGCCTCCCCGTTGATCGAGCAAGGCTCGAAGACGTAGTCCAAGTTGGACAAACTCCGTTATCAAGCTTGTTGACTTCTTCTCATGCTTTATGTGTTTCTTCTTCTCCTCTCATACGCACATTAGATTTCTATGGTTGAGCTGAAATTTCTACATGTGATTCTTTAATACATCTATAAGCAAAAGATTCTTGGATCAATAAAATAGAAGTAAGAGACTAGGAAGAGGGGTCTGAATTTGTAGTTGCAACCTACATCAACTCCTTAATTTTGCGCAGTGAGCATCCAGTAGTGGGGGAATGTTGAGTTGCTTCTCTATTTGCTTCAATCATTGATTTATGTCTATCATATATTGGTGTGGATGCTTCATGGAGAGGAGGAGATCCTCTCTGTGTCCATGTCAATATAGTAGAACCCTAATGTTGGTATCAAATTATGACTGTCCATTCCACTTAAAATCCTCTTTTGACTATCTTCTTTTACCATTTAACCTTCATATTCCAGCTATAATCCTTAGAAACTAAATGATATGATGTCATTATCATTATTTTTAATTTGAAATTAATTTTTGAAATTATTATGTTAAAAATGACATTTTTCAGAAAATTACAAGTTGTGACTTCTTGTAAATGCTTCATTGTTTGACATGTTGCACAACAAGTGAGAAAATTTGAAGATTGTGGGCATGAAGTAAAATATACACGGATGGTGGATCACCTATCCACTTTCAGTTTTGAAGGAAACAAGTGTCCGGTCAACGCTGGTCAAACCCAACCACTTCAACAAGATTTCCAGATTTTGTGAAGAGAATAATTTCTGTTTTGAGAATTTTTGCATAAATGAAGGAATTGATTCAATTTCGACCTTCTTAGATGTAATTAATAGAATTCTAGTAAGATAATATGGAGGAGGAATAGATTCTTTTGTTATAGGATTCATGATAAATAACCTATGGAAGAAGACTATGTTTGAGAGCTAGATTGCGAACGTATAAAAGTACAATTTGTGCATTTTTTATTCCAGACTTAATACAGACTTCATCACCAAGTTTATGTCTCAAGATCCAGTAGTTACACTCTTTTGAATCGTTTTATAGTGTGCTTGTGAAGTGTTGAAGGGCCCTCATCACTATGTTGGTAAACTCTGTTTTCAAGTTTCCTTACTAGTTGCATATTCAAATTCGAAAATTAGAAGTTATTTTATGTGCAGATGTAAAGGTTATGTTACTAGAGTTATCAATCGAAAAGAGCTTGCATTCGTTGTGAAAAGAACCTTGTAAAAGGATTCAACCAATTCTAATCTTGAAATTGATATATATATATGCTTGCTGCCTACAATTTCCATATTTGCTTATTGGCTTTGACTTTGAAGATAGTTTTGGTTTTATTTTCAAGTGATTCAGATTGTAGTTGTTAAATTCAATTTCTAGTTTGATAGGTGATTCTTGTAAAAAGATTCAACTGTTATTGGTTTGCAACATTATTCATCTTATTCACTGTTTGATTTAATTTGTTATTGAAATTATTTTGGATTTTTATGATTGGGAAAAGTTTTATTGAGTAATATTCTTGTAAGGGAATGTTAGGAATTTAACAAGTCATTAATACTCTGTTTTTGATACTTAGGCAATTAGAATTTCATAAATTTTGTTTTATCTAGATTGATGCTTGAGTGATTGAAAAGACAATGAAGGACCTCTTGTAAGAGAGTACTGTTAATTTCATTCACTAGGCTATCATTAGAACCTTAGATCCTTCTAGATCTATATACTTTAGGTAAGCACCTCTAAGTGTACTTTCCTGGGTTGATAAAGGAATTAAGAGCTTAACTTACCTTAGTAAGTAAAGATCAAACATTTTGGTGCCATTGTCGGGGAGGTGCAACTAAAAAGATTAAAAAAAAAATCTAAAATCAACAAAACAACAAAAACATAGATTTAAATTTAAATTTCAGTGATGTTTATTTATGTCTAAATTTAGGGATGAGAAAGGAAGATTCATAAAAAACCCCCAACCAATAGCCAATCCACCATTAGGAGCAGAACAATTAGAAAATATTGAGTGCACAACACCAACAGGAAAAGTTATGGTGGAAAAACTTGAGAAAAAACAAAGATGAGGCCAAAGACTCACTCTCATTGAAAGACAAATCCTACTAGCTCATGAAGCAAAGAAAAAATATATACCTGAGACTTCTACAGTAGAGAAATTAAAAGAGAGTAGTATGAAAATCCAAGAGACTATCTATGAACAAATTTTCCCTCAAGAATTAAAACAAGAAGAAGTGATAGAAACCTTAGACAAATCACAAATTACAATGGTTGAAGACAGAGGATCCAGAGGACCTACACCTGAGCAATTAAGAGAGTATGAGAGACAAATGGAAGAAAGGAGAAGAAGAAGGGAGAATGAAGAAAAACAACAAAATGATACTCTATTTGGAGGAAATCAAAATCAACTAGAAACAAAAGAATCCACATTTAAGTTTCCAATTCAAGATAGAGGAGAGAAAATGGATGAAGAAATTAAAATGAAAAATATACTGCCATTTGTATTACCAAACTTTTATGGTATGGCATCCGATGACACAGACTCATTTTTATTCGAATTTGACATAGTATGCCGAACCTATGGATATACCAATGATGCACATAGACTTAGACTTTTTCTTGCTACTTTAAAACCAGCAACACTTAGGTGGTTCATGGGATTAGGTGAACATTCAGTCACTAATTGGGATGACATGAGAAAATTCTTTTTGAAAAAGTATCAACCTTATTGTCGATCAAAAGATTCTAAAGATGACATATTTAGAATGAATCAACAAGAAGATGAGACCTTGGAGGAATACTTGGAAAGTTTCTCATATAATCTACAAAAATAAAAGCATAGAACTATGTCTATTGATCTTATTCGAACAATCTTTCTTAAAGGCATCCGGAATGACTATCTAGATGACCTCAATCTCATGGGTAAAGGGGACATTTCTAATTTAACTTTTGAGGAGATTGTTGAATTATGTCAAAAGTACTCTAGGAGTAGGGCAAGAAATGGGAAAAGAGCCATGACATCAAAGATCATAAAATCTGCTACAGGAAATATAACTAGAGCTGAACTAGGCAATCTATTTGAAGATTCAAAGCAGATCTTCTAAGCACTTTGGGAAACCAAATATAGACTTTGAAAACAAAGAAAAGACAAGACGAACAAGAGCAAGAATTATCTATATTCTATCCCAAGTGCAGACGAAAACATGCTTTGAAAGAATGTCCTTTAGATAATGTGCAAATTTGTGGGTTTTGTACAGAAAATAATGACACTAAAGATTGCACAAAGATGAAAATTTTGCAGAATTACAATTTGGAAGCCAATGCAGAAATGGAGAACATGCATTTCATGGGAGTTAGAAGGCCATGGCAACCAAAACCTCCAGGTATGTATCAAAATCAAAATTTAGCAAATTATAGCATGCCTGTTCAAAATTCTTGGAATGTTCCTATGCCTTGGAAAAATTGGTTTAATCAACGGCAGCAAACATACCCACAACAAGGATGGAAAGGATATTCTTTTCCTCAGCAATTTACTCAACAACAACCTCAGCAATATCAGCAACCATTTGCTCAACCACATCTCCAACACTATCAGTCACAATACTCTCAGCCATATCCATAACAATAAACTCAGCAACCAATAGCTTATCAACAACAGAATCCTCAACAAACATTACTTGCTCCTCCACAAATAAATCCACCTCAACTACAACTACCATCCAACCAACCTCCTAGACCCACACAGCTACCAGCTCAACCCATAGCTAACCCAAACAACCCAATAGATAGACCAACTTACAGTGTAGATGAGGGACCATTGTACCCAACTCTACCACTGCAAAACATTGAACTAAGGTCAGGTCAAACTCTCCATAAATAACCTCCACCTGTTCAAACACAGTCACAAAAAGAAAATCAAAATGATGAAGAAGAAAACCAACCACATAGCAAACAAATTACCCAACACAAAAGAATCTAGAACAGGGTCAACAAATCAAAACACTACAACCACCTCCATTTCTGGAACGATTACTTTAATCAAAATTACCCAAACCATTGCCACAATTTGATGTTCTTGATGAGTTGAGAAATGCGTATGTCAAAATTCCATTACTCCAAGCAATCAAGGATATTCTGATTTACACCAAAGCCATTAAAGAGCTCTATCTCAAGAAGCTTGTAAAGAAAAAATTTGATCCACAAATAATACATGTCATTGGAAATTTAGCTCACTTGATGTAAAATGTCATTTCCATGGAAAAATATGTTGACCCAGGCATACCTAGAGTCACAACTATTATCAACAAAATTTCAATTCCAAACACTTTCATTGATTTAGGAGCTGCAATAAATGTCACAACATTGGACACAATGAAAACTTTGCAGCTGACAAATTTCCCATCAACCCCAATTATTTTGGAATTATCAAATCGCTCTAAAGTCATTCCTGAGGGGGTACTAGAAGATATAATTATTTCACTAGACTCTTGGGAGTATCCAATTGATTTCTTAGTACTCCAACCAAAATCAAACATAGAAGAACATCCACTCATACTTGGCAGACTATGGTTGGCAACTGTTGATGCATTCATTGGATGTAGATCTGGTAACATGATCATTTCTAGAGGCATGGGGAGAAAACAACTTACCTTGTACCCATGAACACAAGCGCCAACAGTAACACATAACTTATGGCTTGATGACAAGTATAATGACCAGGAAGAAATATACTTTATTTAAAGCATCAATCAAATGCATATATTGAGGAGAACAACAATGAATATTCAGTGGAAATGTTTATCTCCCAACTTGATGTTTCAGAAGAATTGAGAAATGAACAATACACTACTGTAGATTACATGTTCGCACAAAGCTTTCAGGCAACTTGTACTATGTACTCTCTGAAAACAATATTTGATGAAACCTTTCCAATCAACTCCATTACAAACACACAAAGTAAGATAATAGAAATCAGCCCAAGAAAAACATTGAACATTAGGGCCTTTCTAGAAACCTCTCAGGAAAAGAAATTATTTGACTTGCTCATCAAATACCAAAAGGCATTCGCTTGGGACTACACTGACATGCAGAGAATTCACCCAGAAACTTGCACTCACCATATCTATACAGACACTAGTATTCAACCAGCGAGGCAGCCACAGAGCCGAATGAACCATGCTCAAAGAGGTTGTAAGAGATGAATTGCAGAAATTACTAAAAGTAAGGTTCATTTACCCCATTTCTGACAGCCGATGGGTATCACCATTACTAATAGTTCCCAAGAAAAACAGTAAATGGCGAGTTTGTGTTGACTATCGAGAACTGAATAAGGCTACCCTTAAAGACTACTTTCCACTGCCATTTATTGACCAAGTTTTGGATACATTAGCTAGAAAAATGTCATTTTCTTTTCTTGATGGTTTTAGTGGCTACAATCAGATTAGCATAGCCTCAAGAGACCAAGATAAAACAACATTTACCTGTCCCTAGGGCACTTATGCTTACAACGTACTACCATTTGGCTTGTGCAATGCTCCAACAACATTTCAAAGAGCAGTATTAGAAATTTTTGCTGATTTGGTCCACGAATGTGTTGAGGTATATATGGATGATTTTTCAGTATATGGTGATTCCTTTGACAATTCATTGCAAAATCTTGAGAAATTTTTACAACGATATATAGAAACCAACTTGTCTTTAAGCAATGAAAAAAGTTATATGATGATGAATGAGGGAATAGTCTTAGGAAATCATATTTCTCCCGAGGGAATCAAGGTAGACCAAAGAAAAATATAAATTATTGTCGAATTGCCAATTCCAACAAATCAAAAAGATGTAAGAAGCTTTCTTGGTTATGCAAGTTATTATAGGATATTTATTGAAAACTTTAGCATGATAGCATTGCTTTTGTTTAAAGATCTTGCAAAAGATGTAACATTCAATTGGAATGTGGCTTGTCAAAAAGCTTTCGAGAAACTCAAAGAAAAACTAAGTACTGCACCAGTTCTAAGGGGACCCAATTGGGCTTTACCTTTTGATATTTCAACTGATGCATCTGACACAACAGTAGGGGCTTCATTAGGGCAAAAATAAGATGCTTTAACTTATTCCATTTACTCTATTAGTAAAAATTTGACTCCTGTTGAACTCAACTATACAGTAACGGAAAAGGAAATGCTTTCAATTATACATGGGTGAACAAATTTTGTCATTATTATAATTGGATATGAAGTCCTCATTCACAGGAACCACTCCGCCATTAGATACTTAATGAACAAACCTATTACTAATGGCAGGATCACAAGATGGTTACTCTTATTGCAGGAATTTAATCTCACCATACTAGACAAACCAGGGAAAGAGATCCAAGTAGCAGATTACTTTTCTAGACTACAAAATTTAGGTGAAGTTGTCCAAGTTGAAGATTCATTTCCTGATGAACACTTGTTTTCAATTTCAGTGTTAACACCATGGTATGCTGATTTAGCTAACTACTGATCCACAGGGAAGGTACAACCATTTTTCAGTTCAAAGGAAAATAAAAGGCTAATCAAGCAAAGCGCAAGATATTCATGGGTTAATGGCAATTTGTTTTACACTAGTTATTATATGATCATTAGAAGATGCATTAGAGAGGATGAAATAATTGATAGACTAACCTCATGCCATGATCAACCTTGTGGTGGGAATTTTGCAGCAAAGAGGACAACACACAAAATTCTTAGCCTTGGCTACTATTGGCCATCAATTTTCAAAGATTCAAAAAAGTATGTAAGAAGTTGTGATAGCTGCCAACACATGGGCAGACAAACCACTTCCGATGAGATGCCACTACAGCCACAAGTGCATCTAGAGCCATTTGAAAAATGGGCTCTCGACTTTGTTGGACCCATCAATCCACCATCCAAAGGTAAGAAGTACATTCTTGTATGTACCGATTATGTGACTAAATGGGCTGAAGCAAAGGCATTAGCAAGGGCAACTGAAAAAACAGTAGAGAATTTCCTTTTTGAAGAAATCTTTGTTAGATATGGAGTACCCAAAGAGATAGTAACTGACCAAGGGACTCAATTCACATCAAGACTGGTTTAAGAAATTACAGAAAAGTACAAAATCAAGCATAGTCGGAGCACACCCTACAATCCGCAGTCCAATGGCCAAGTGGAATCTACAAACAAAACACTAGAAGGGATCATGACAAAGACAGTGGCAACAAACATAAAGGATTGGGCAGACAAGCTCAATGAAGCACTCTAGGCATATATAATTACTTGGAAAAACACAACAGGGTTTACACCCTATCAACTAGTGTATGGAAAAGAGGTCATGCTGCCAATAGAATTTCAAATACATACATATAAATTGGTTGTAGACTTAGGAATAGACCTCTCTGAAACCCAGCAAGAAAGATCATGCAATTGAACCAGCTGGACGAGATGAGACAAGAGGCAGTTTAAAGGACAACAATGATACAACAACAAAGGAGACAGTGGCATGACAAGTTAATTAAGAAGAAGGAATTTCAAGTTGGGAATTGGGCATTACTCTTTGACTCAAAATTCAAGGATTATAAAGCTAAATTTACAACTCACTGGATGGGCCCTTATGAAATCATTGAAGTCTTGTAGAATGGATCAGTTAAATTAACTTCAATTGACCAAGAAGGACAGACATATCTGGTCAATGGACACAGGCTAAAGATCTACCATAAGCCTATCAACAGAGAAGACGTCATGAGATAGTATCACAGCAAAAGGAGGTACAGATGGTACAACAGTCAATTGTAATATCCAATCCTTAAATAGTTTCTATTTTCTACAAAAAAAAAAAACAAAAACAAAAAAACAAAAAAACAAAACAATGTTTAGATATGAAAACCAGAGATGGCATAATCTAAACAAGAATCCTTATGAGAAAACCAAGAAATTGGCTTGTAACAATTCCTTTTTAGCTTCGTGTAAATAATAAAATAAAAAGAATTCTGAAAGAAATATAACTTGAGATCAAGTCAAATCATTAGTTGGGGATAAGGAAGTCTAAACTTGTTCATGCTTTTCTGTCTCCCTAAGTTCATCTCCAGCAGAGGAAGAGATTTGTCTTTACATTTTATAATGGATTCTTAAGAAATGATTGTTGTTCAATATTTTCCAAAAGGATTTGTTTGTAAACTCAGAACATATCTCAGAAAGGGACCTGTTATATAGAATTTCTCAGAAAGGGACCTGTTAAACATAATTTCTGAGGCAAGGGACATGTTCTAAGCACATTCTCATAATGGGATCTGTTCAGAGGAAGATTGCATCAACAAAGAAGAAGACCGCATCCAAGAAGAAGAAGATTGCAAAGAACAAGACTGGACTGCATCCAAGAAGAAAGAGACTACACTTAAAAGAGAAATGGACACCATCACATTCTGCCTAAACATATCAAGAAACAAAAACCAGCTCCCAAACAAAGAGATATCAGAGGGCTGTAAGAATTGTCATTTTAATATTTTTTAATTCCTTTTATTAATTTCAATTTTTAGATGATGGTTTATGATAATTATTGATTTCAGTTTCTAAATACCCAGCTTATCCTATATCGTTCATTCTTATATCTTGTAGGAGTCAGTGCTACTCTTCTACCTATATCCTATAACTATAACCTATTTCCTATTTCAGAACATTAGTCCTATCTTCTACCTTGTATATATCCCTGAAGGTCTGATCCTTAAAACCTACCTTTTGATCTTGTACATACATTTCTAATCAACCTATTGTCATAAGTACCAACAAACCTACCAAAAATACGCATGCATACTTAAGAACCAGACTTTGAAGAAAGGGACTAAGTCATAAATACAAAGGATTTATCAATTTGTAAGCCACAGAACAGGTCGTGAATACAAAGGATTTATAAGTTTGTATGTTTTTCAACCTACAATTTTTTTTTTTTAATCTAGAAAATAAAACATAATTGATAGACAAATGGTATGTGATCATAAGAAAGGATTAACGGCTAGCTCAGCAAAAACATCATGACCCGATACTCTTATGACCTAAAGGCATCATAATGGTTCGTATACCCTATTTTATCATTCAAAGACCACTACCAAGACTCTGAAGGTCATCATTAAAAAATCCTTGTGTAAGGCATTGAAGGGATTATTAGTGAAGCGTATGCTGCGTGAAGAGATTGAGGGTTCATTGCACAAACAAGTAATGAATGAAGGAAGTAAGTACTGTATTCATCATGAAGCATAGGTAGAAGTTTCGACCTGTAGAAAATTCTGTGAATTAGAGCTGTTTCCATTTTGAAGGTTATAAACCAATCCTCTCTGAGTTACATAAGGGTATAGCATTACGAGTATGTTGACAATAACAATGTCAACATATGAGTAAAAGGGCCACGACACAAGGGAGACCCACCAAAACTTGTTGAAGGGAATTTCGATTTTATTGGCAGTGTCCTTCATTAAACAAGAGATATGCATAATACTCAGACCCAGATAGTTTTCTTATCGTAACTCTGGTGAAATTTCTTTTTACAGCATAAGGGAAATACAATAATTTTCTACAAACTATGGTAGAATTCTTTTTACAACTGTAAACTCTTCTTACACCCAGGGTAATAGGAGATAAAAAAATTTCTCTTATGGCAAACCGAGCAGAGCCACAACAATTTGACCCTTCCAAATACCATAAGGACTGCATAGAAATTTTTAGGGCAAAACAATGGCTGCCATTCTTAGAAAAATATAGTGGACCCAGTGAGCAAATAGCAAGGGAGTTTGCCTCTTCATTTACTGGTGAGAGAGCCATTGTAGGAAACTTGTCTTTTAGGGTCTCAGAAGACACAATTGCTTAAGAAATAGGTATAAGCCTAGAAGGAGAAAAGTATTTTAAAACCAAACAGTTCAAAGAGAAAACATGGACACATTTCATATCCAGGACAAGGGTATCATCAGTTGACTGGAAATCAGGGATACCAAGGAGCTGGCTCATTCATCCATGGGATGAAATAGTTTATGTCATTCATAAATTTATAACCTGTGAGGGAAGATAAATCATTGTATTTCTTTATCATATCAAATTGTTAATGCATCTAATAGGGGACTGCATTATAAGTTTGCCTTATTTTCTTTTACAAAGTTTGACTAAAATGTCTAAGACCATACAAAGACAACGGAAAAACAAGGATAAGAGTCTACACCATTTTGGTTTGATAAAAATCTTGATTGAATTTGAACTACAAAAGATGAGTGTGACCTAGAAGAAGTTCTTGGTAACTAATGAGTTTATGACAAATGAGGAGAAAGCAAAGCAGCAGAATTCACAAGAAGAGTAGCATAATTCAAAGGAAGGACAACAACATGCAAAACTAGTGATTGATGTAGATGCTATAGAGGAAGACTTTTCAAAGTACATACTAAGTAACTCTGTTCCATCCAGCAGCAGTATCAGAACAAGAAGAATGGTAAGGGAGGAGGCTGAAAGGGTTGAACAGGATAAAATTTTCTCCAATTACACAAGGAAGTCTAGAAAGACTAAGTTAGGTCAGAAAGGGAAAACGGTGGAGGAGGATGATGTTTTACAATAGGCACAATACGACTACATACAAGGATTGGAAGGTAAAGACAAGGAAAAGGAGCAACAAGAACAGAAGGTCTCGGGTAAAAAGAAAAGAAAACTTGAAATGAAAGTTGAGAAGTTACAACAGCAGCTTATGGAATCAGAGGTTTTGGAAAGAGTAGTGAAGAGAGAAAATGAGACACTCAAAATACAAAGCAAGAAGCCTCAAGTTGAGAATGAAAAATTGAAAAAGAAGGTTAAAAAACTCACAACCTATAAAATGCAAATTTGTAGGAAGGCCTACAAACTCTACAAGCAAAAGAAAGCAATTAAAACCAAGTAACAAATCTTGAAGACAGAATATGAAGTCCAAATGAACATTAACGCTTTACTTCATGCAACAGAAGCAAAGGCAGAGGTAGAAGATAGAATTTGATAGGTTAGAACTTATTTGCATGAGGACATGCAAAATCCTATGTTTAGGGGAATGATGGTATCAAATTAAGACTGTCCATTCCACTTAAAATCCTCTTTTGACTATCATTTTTTAACATTTAACCTTCATATTCCAGCTATAATCCTTAGAAAGTAAATGATATGATGTCATTTTCATTATTTTTAGTTTGAAATTAATTTTTGAAATTATTATGTTAAAAATGACATTTTTTATAAAATTACAAGAAGTTGTGACTTCCTGTAAATGCTTCATTGTTTGACATGTTGCACAGCAGGTGAGAAAATTTGAAGATTGTGGGCATGAAGTAAAATGTACACGGATGGTGGATCACCTATCCACTTTCAGTTTTTAAGGAAACAAGTGTTCGGTCAACGTTGGTCAAACCTAGCCACTTCAACAAGATTTATTTTGTGAAGAGAATAATTTATATTTTGAGAATTTTTGGATAAATGAAGTAACTGATTCAATTTCGACCTTCTTGGATGTAATTAATAGAATTCTGTTAGGATAATATGGAAGAGGAATAACTACTTTTGTTATAGGATTCATGATAAATAACCTATGGAAGAAGACTATGTTTGAGAGCTAGATTGTGAACGTATGAAAGTACAGTATGTGCATTTTTTATTCTAGACTTAATACAGACTTCATCACCAAGTTTATGTCTCAAGATCCAGTAGTTATACTCTTTTGAATCATTTTATAGTGTGCTTGTGAAGTGTTGAAGGGCCCTCATCACTATGCTGGTAAACTCTGTTTTCAAGTTTCCTTACTAGTTGCATATTCGAATTCGAAAATTAAAAGTTATTTTATGTGCAGAAGTAAAGGTTATGTTACTAGAGTTATCAATTGAAAAGAGCTTGCATTCGTTGTGAAAAGAACCTTGTAAAAGGATTCAACCAATTCTGATCTTGAAATTGATATATATATATATATATATATATATGCTTGTTGCCATACAATTTCCATACTTGCTTATTGGCTTTGACTTTGAAGATAGTTCTGGTTTTATTTTCAAGTGATTCAGATTGTAGTTCTTAAATTCAATTTTCAGTTTGATAGGTGATTCTTGTAAAAAGATTCAATTGTTATTGGTTTGCAACAATACTCATCTTATTCACTGTTTGATTTAAGTTGTTATTGAAATTATTTTGGATTGTTATGACTGGGAAAATTTTTATTGAGTAATATTCTTGTAAGGGAATGTAAGGATTTTAATCAGTCATTAATACTATGTTTTTGATACTTAGGCAATTAGAATTTCATAAAATTTGTTTTATCTAGATTGATGCTTGAGTGATTGAAAAGACAATGAAGGACCTCTTGTAAGAGAGCACTGTTAATTTCATTCACTACACTGTCATTAGAACCTTAGATCCTTCTAGATCTATATACTTTAGGTAAGCACCTCTAAGTGTACTTTCCTGGGTTGACAAAGGAATTAAGAGCTTAACTTACCTTAGTAAGTAAAGGCCAAACATTTTGGCGTCGTTGTCGGGGAGGTGCAACCAAAAAAAAAAAAAAAAAAAAAAAAAAAAAAAAACCATAGATTCAAATTCAAATTTCAGTCATGTTTATTTATGTATAAGTTTAGGGATGAGAAAGGAAGATTCACAAAAAAACCCCAACCAATAAATAATCCACCATTAGGAGCAGAACAACTAGAAAAAGATTTAGTACACAACACCAACAGGAAAAGTTAAATTCTGTGGAGAAATTAAAAGAGAGTAGTATAAAATCCTAACAGCCTATCTATGAACAAATTTTCCCTCAAGAATTAAAACAAGAAGAGATAGAAACCTTAGACAAATCACAAATTACAATGGCTGAAGATGGAGGATCTAAAGGACCTACACCTGAGCAACTAAGAGAATATGAGAGACAAATGGAAGAAAGGAGAAGAAGAAGGGAGAATGAAGAAAAACAACAAAATGATACTCTATTTGGAGGAAATAAAAATCAACTAGAAACATAGGAATCCACATTTAAATTTCCAATTCAAGATAGAGGAGAGCAAATGGATGAGGAAATTAAAATGAAAAATATACTGCCATCTGTTTACGAAACTTTTATGGTATGGCATCCGAGGACGCGGTCTCATTTTTATTCGAATTTGACATAGTATGCCGAACCTATGGATATAACGATGATGCACATAGACTTCGACTTTTTCCTGCTACTTTAAAAGCAACAACACTTAGGTGGTTCATGAGATTAGGAAAACATTCAGTCACTAACTGGGATGACATGATAATTTTTTTTTGAAAAAGTATGAACCTTACTGTCGATCAAAAGATTCTAAAGATGACATTTTTTGAATGAATCAACAAGAAGACGAGACCTTAAAGGAATAATTGGAAAGATTCTCATATAATCTACAAAAATCAAAACATAGAACTGTCTGTTGAAAAATGTGCAACAAGAAATGTTAAATTTAGAATGTGCTAAAAATAGACCTGCTAAAAATAGCATGTCTAAAAATAGCAGTTTGGCCAGTGAGGTCATTGGCCACATTGGGTGAGAGGTGAAAATTCTAAAAATAGAAAATCTAAAAATATCATTTCTGGGTCCCTTCCTTTTTATAGCAGTCCTTAGTCTATCTATAGGAAGTAAAACTAATTTTGGTCTTAACAGCAGTTTGAAATATTAATTAAATAATTCAGTTGAGTTAATTAATTAAGGAAATTTGATTTTGAAGTCTTCGTGAGCATGCACATAAGTTTCCTCCACTGATTGAGGGAATAATCATGAGTTTTATAATTAGAGAATCAATTACTTAGTTCTAACTAGTCAAGTCCAGTTAGATTATTTTCACAAGTTGTCAAAATAATAAAATATAGTTTGTTAATGCTTGCATGCATGTGACAACTATTATTTTAGATAACTGAGGATTCACTCATGGATAACTGTTGCATGTCAGTTATGTCAGAGACCCAGTTGAGATTAGATGTGGGACAATGTACTAACAAATGCTTAACTATTTCTAGTAAGTAGTTTTTGCATGGTTGAGGAACTAGTGTTCTCAAGGAATGCGTAGTTGGACCATTGGTTTTTTTGGTATGTTGGAATTAATAGCATATTATTTTGCTATTATTTCCTAAGAAAACTACATAAGGACCATAGGGAAAGCCTATATAAACAGGGCTTGGGTGGTTCATGAGACATATCTTCATATCTTCATAGTTCATTGAGAACTGAATAGCTTGAGAGCTAATTCTTTTTGTATTGTGAAGAGGATTTCCACTTGATTGATAATACATGATTAGGGTTTTATGCTGGTGCTTTCCCCTGGATATGTCTTGTGTTATGTGTGATTAATTCTCTTGATCAGTTATGCATGTTTCTACTTGATGTTGCTCATGATTTCGATTATGCTTCCGCTTAATGTTTTGTAGAAGTAGAACAAGTATTATTCTTTAGGACATTTCATATATTGGTTTGTACTACAGGTGAAATTTCTACATGGTATCAGAGCACAGGTGATCAAGCAAGAACAGTATACTAGTAAGAGAAATTCAAAGTTTATTATTCGGGATATAGATCTCAAGTTCTTATCACATCTATTTCATCGATGGCATTCTATGGTTTGAGGCTTGAGTATGCCCTTGATCGCAACTCAAACTATATAGCTTGGAAGGATCGCATGGAGGCAGCTTTGGAAGATAATGGCCTTAAGGATTTCATTGATCAAGAAATTCCTAAGCCTACTGAAAAGACTGAGCAGGTGGAATGGAGGAAGTATGTGGCTAGAGCTGGGAGAATTCTCTTGGAGGGAGTGCGAGATCATATTGTCTCGAGCCTCCATGGGAAGGAGACTCTGCATGCAATGTGGAAAACATTGAAAGATTTATATCAGAGTAGCAGTGATCAGAGGAAGTTGGCACTGAAGGACAAACTTCGAAAGATCAAGAGTGAAAGGGATGAGACAATCTCTATGTAATTGACCAAGCTCATCACATGCAGGTATGAGCTTGCAAGTGTAGGGGTCGTGACATCGGATGAGGATATGGTGAGTCTAGTGCTCCTTGGCCTTCCTAAGAGCTAGCATAGCTACCAGGACTCAGTGAATGGAAGGGAGAAACTGCCAGATTGCGAATGACTATGGTCGGATTTGATGCAGGAGGAGATCAAACGGAGCACCAGAGACAGTTCTTCATTTATGCATGATCAGGAGAACTGTGCCTTAGCGAGTAAGGCGAAGAAGGGGAAGGAGAAGGTTTCTCTTTCCGAATCCAGTTCTTCCAATGATGGGAAGAAGGTTAACAAATCAAAAGTGTGATGCTTTCGTTGTCATGAGGTGGGCCATTATGCTGCAAATTGTCCACGGAGGAAATGCAAGAAGGGATCTGGGGAAGGATCTAAAGGTAAGGCACTTGCTTCATAGTTTAAGTTGGATTTCACACTCTTTGCATACATGGTTTCATCCATGGTGGGAAGTGGTTGGTTTCTTGACAGTGGAGCTTCTTTCCACATGACTGGTGACAAGAGTTTGTTCAGTACTTTGGAGGAGAAAGATCTCCAGATACTCATAGTGATGGGTAATGATGAGAAGTATAGTGTCTCAGGTGTAGGCACAATTATTTTTTAGAGGGAGCATGGATCTCGCCTTACCTTGACCGATGTCAAGTATGTACTAGGACTAAAGAGAAACTTGGTGTCGATCGCAATGCTAGAAGACAAAGGCTATGATGCAGTCTTTAGTAAGGGAAATGTTTCCCTTAAACACATCATCACTAGACAGGTGAAGTAGATTGGTTCACGAGTCAAGAACATGTATGCTCTTGAGGTTCAAGATGCATGCAAAGCCTTGAACAACAAGGTAACTAATGGAGACTTGGTGGTTGAGAGGGAGGGTATATTACCTCTCAACATGCAGAGCCAGAAGAAGTCTTAGACGATTGTGGAGGAGCCATGATTGGTGCAGTAGCTTCAGGAGGTTGTGGAGCAGCCACAATAGGGGAAGCTGAATGGAGATCGAGTAGAGACATCTACTCATGCAGATATCTCCAGTAGGGATCAACTTCGAGCTAGGTGGGCAAATGGATCACATGCAGCCATACCTCCAGGTAGGAGGTGGGATGAGATAGAGTGATCGTCCCAAGGAGGAGGGGCAGGATCCTTGATATACCCAACCTCTTGGATAAGACCTTGCTACAGGAGCCCCGATGTCGAGCAGTAGGAACTGACTGATTGGGTAGAGACAGATGCAGATGGAGCGGTAGAGAGAGCAACAGTGCAGGGAATCCTAGGACAACGCATAGCTAGCAGGTTGTAGCAATGCGAGAGGCACAATTGTTTTGCAAAGTGCTAGGTGGCACAAAGAGGTGTGCAATGGTGCAAGATGCATGGAGATGTTGCAGTAGCACAGATGTCAGAGAGGGAGCACTTGTCAGCAACAAGTAGAGCTTTAGCATTAGAGCATGTTGTGCATGCAGAACATTCAGAGTTACAGGATCTGGTTCGAGAGGAAGCCTTTCTTGTTGAGAGGGAGTGTTGAAAAATGTGCAACAAGAAATATTAAATTTAGAATGTGCTAAAAATAGACCTGCTAAAAATAGCAGTTTGGCCAGTGAGGTCATTGGCCACATTGGGTGAGAGGTGAAACTGCTAAAAATAGAAAGTTCTAAAATAGCATTTTTGGGTCCCTTCCTATTTATAGTAGTCCCTAGTCTATCTATAGGAAGTAAAATTAATTTTGGTCTTAACAGTAGTTTGAAATATTAATTAATTAATTAAGGAAATTTGAATTTAAAGTCTTCGTGATCATGCACATGAGTTTCCTCCACTGATTGAGGGAATAAGCATGAGTTCTATAATGAGAGAATCATTTGACTTAGTTCTAACTAGTCAAGTCTAGTTATATTATTTTAACAAGTTGTTAAAATAATAAAATATAGTTTGTTAATGCTTGCATGCATGTGACAACTATTATTTTAGATAACTGAGGATTCACTCATGGATAACTGTTGCATGTCAGTTCTGTCAGAGACCCATTTGAGATTAGATGAGGGACAGTGTACTATCAGATGCTAGGATACTTCTAGTAAGTATTCCTTACATGAGGAAGAAATATATTTTCTTCTATGACTACGTAGGTGGACCTAAGGTGACAGCATGTATGATTAGGCCAATTTTCAACCTATATAATGAGGCCTAGGTAGTCCATGATTTTCATCTTCTGATTGAAGATCATCAGGATCTTCTAATTATAGAGAGAGTAGGATAGCTATTGAGTTGATTCTTTTTTTATGTTGTTGAGGATATACACTTGATTGATAATACATGGTTGGGGTTTTATGTTGGTGCTTTCCCCTGGATATATCTTGTGTTATGTGTGATTATTTCTCTTGATCAGTTATGCATGTTTCTACTTGATGTTCCTCATGAATTCGATTATGCTTCCGCTTAATGTTTTGTAGAAGTAGAACAAGTATTATGCTTTAGGACATTGCATATATCGGTTTGTTCTACAGGTGAAATTTCTACATGGTATTAGAGCACAGGTGATCAAGCTAGAACAATATACTAGTAGGAGAAATTCGAAGTTTATTATTCGAGATATAGATCTCAAGTTCTTATCACATCTATTTCATCGATGGCGTTCTATGGTTTGAGGCTTGAGTATGCCCTTGATGGAAACTCAAACTATATAGCTTGGAAGGATCGCATGGAGGTAGTTTTGGAAGATAATGGCCTTAAGGATTTCATTGATCAAGAAATTCCTAAGCCTACTGACAAGACCAAGCAGGTGGAATGGAGAACGTGTGTGGCTAGAGCTAGGAGAATTCTCTTAGGGGGAGTGCGAGATCACATTGTCTCGAGCCTCCATGGGAAGGAGACTCCACATGCAATGTGGAAAACATTGAAATATTTATATCAGAATAGCAATGATCAGAGGAAGCTGGCACTAAAGGACAAACTTCGAAAGATCAAGTGTGAAAGGGATGAGGCGATCTCTATGTATCTGACAAAGCTCATCACATGTAGGGATGAGGTTGCAAGTGTAGGGCTCGTGACATCGGATGAGGATATGGTGAGTCTAGCACTCTTTGGCCTTCCTAATAGCTAGCATAGCTACCAAGACTTGGTGAATGGAAGGGAGAAACTACCAGATTGGGAATGACTATGGTCAGATTTGATGCAGGAGGAGATCAGATGGAGCACTAGAGACAGTTCTTCATCTATGCATGATGAGGAGAACTATGCCTTAGCAAGTAAGGTGAAGAAGGGGAAGGAGAAGGTTTCTCTTTTCGAATCCAGTTCTTCCAATGATGGGAAGAAGGTTGAAAAATTGAAAGTGCGATGCTTTTGTTGTCATGAGGTGGGCCATTATGCTGCAAATTGTCCATGGAGGAAATCCAAGAAGGGATTCTGGGAAGGATCTGAAGGTGAGGCACTTGCTTCACAGTTTGAGTTGGATTTCACACTCTTCGCATGCATGGTTTCATCCATGGTGGGAAGTGGTTAGTTTCTTGATAGTGGAGCTTCTTTCCACATGACCGCCGATAAGAGTTTGTTTAGTACTTTGGAGGAGAAATATCTCCAGATACTCATAGCAATGGGTAATGATGAAAAGTATAGTGTCTCAGGTGTAGGCATGGTTATTTTTCAAAGGGAGCATGGATCTCGCCTTACCTTGACTGATGACAAGTATGTACCAGGACTGAAGAGAAACATGGTGTCCATTGCGATGCTGGAAGACAGGGGCTATGATGTAGTCTTCAGTAAGGGAAAGGTTTTCCTTAGACACATCATCACTAGACAGGTGAAGCAGATTGGTTCACGGGTCAAGAACTTGTATGCTCTTGAGATTCAAGATGCATGCAAAGCCTTGAGCAACAAGGCAATTGATGGAGACTTGGTGGTTGAGAGGGAGAGTATATTACCTCTCAACATGCAGAGCCAGAAGAAGTCTTAGACGATTGTGGAGGAGCCACGATTGGTGCAGTAGCTTCAGGAGGTTGTGGAGCAGCCACAATAGGGGAAGTTAAGTGGAGATCGAGTAGAGACATTTACTCATGCAGAGACCTCTAGTAGGGGGAACTTTGAGCCAGGTGGGCTAAGGGATCACATGCAACCATACCTCCAGATATGAGGTGGGGTGATATAGAGTGATCGTCCTAAGGAGGAGGGGTAGGATCCTTGAGGTACCCAACCTCTTGGATGGGACATTGCTATAGGAGCCCCGATATGGAGTAGAAGGAACTGACTGATTGGGTAGAGACAGATGCAGATGGAGTGGCAAAGAGAGCAACAGTGTAGGGAATCCCAAGACAGTGCATAGCTAGCAGGCTGCAACAATGCGAGAGGCACAAGTGTTTTGCACAGTGCTAGGTGGCACAGAGAGGTGTGCAATGGTGTGAGATGCATGGAGATGTTGCAATAGCGCAGATGTCAAAGAGGGAGCACGTGTCAACAGCATGTAGAGCTTCAACATCAAAGTATGTTCCTAGCCCAACAGAGTGATCAGTTGGGAGTGTTTTTTGTTCCAAGTTTTGTTGGAGCAAGTGGACCGGGTAGATGTGTTGCATGCAGAACATTCCAGAATTACAGGATCGGGTTCGAGAGAAAGCCTTTCTTGTTGAGAGGGAGTGTTGAAAAATTTGCAACAAGAAATGTTAAATTTAGAATGTGCTAAAAATAGACCTGCTAAAAATAGCATGTCTAAAAATAGCAGTTTGGCCAATGAGGTCATTGGCCACATTGAGTGAGAGGTGAAATTGCTAAAAATAGAAAGTTCTAAAAATAGCATTTCTAGATCCCTTCCTATTTATAGCAGTCCCTAGTCTATCTATAGGAAGTAAAATTAACTTTGGTCTTAACAGCAGTTGGAAATATTAATTAATTAATTTAGTTGAGTTAATTAGTTAAGGAAATTCAAATTTGAAGTCTTTGTGAGCATGCACATGAGTTGTCCCACTAATTGAGGAATTAATCCTTAATTTCCTCCACTGATTGAGGGAATAAGCATGAGTTCTATAATGAGAGAATCAGTTGACTTAGTTCTAACTAGTCAAGTCCAGTTAGATTATTTTAACAAGTTGTTAAAATAATAAAATATAGTTTGTTAATGCTTGCATGCATGTGACAACTATTATTTTAGATAACTAAGGATTCACTCATGGATAGTTGTTGCATGCCAGTTCTATCAGAGACCTAGTTGAGATCAGATGAGCGACAGTGTACTATCAGATGCTAGGATATTTCTAGTAAGTATTCCTTGCATGAGGAAGAAATCTATTTTCTTCTATGACTACGTAGGTCGACCTGAGGTGACACTAGGTATGATTAGGCCAATTTTTAGCCTATATAATGAGGCCTAAATAGTCTATGATTTTCATCTTCTGATTGAATATCATCAGGATATTCTGATCAGAGAGAGAGTAGGATAGCTATTAAGTTGATTATTTTTGTATGTTGTTGAGGATCTACACTTGATTGATAATACATGGTTAGGGTTTTATGTTGGTGCTTTCCCCTGGATATATCTTGTGTTATGTGTGATTATTTCTCTTGATCAATTATGCATGTTTCTACTTGATGTTTCTCATGAATTTGATTATGCTTCCTCTTAATGTTTTGTAGAAGTAGAAAAAGTATTATGCTTTAGGAAATTGTATATATCGGTTTATTCTACAGGTGAAATTTCTACATGGTATCAGAGCTGTCTGATTTGTAGAAAAATTTCTACATGGTATCAGAGCTAGCTGATTCGTAGAAAAAGTTATACATGGTATTAGAGCTATCTGATTTGTAGAAAAATTTCTATAGATCGTGGAGCATTTGTTGGCTATCATAGTCTTGGTAAACTCAATTTAGAATTGGAGGGGGTTTAAAGGTTTTTTCTTGAAAAGTTTGTTAATAATAAATCCCCATCCATGTTATTAAAGGAGTTGGGGAATTTGAAGATGGGGGAAAAGTGAAAGTTAAGGATTTCATCCAGAGGTTCAATCAGATATTGAACAAATTTCCCATGGATACAAAGCCTCATGACTCGACCAAAATTTATTACTACACTTCTGCCTTTCCATCAAGCATTTCGCACTTTGTAAAGATAGTTGCAAAAGACACTTTGGAACAGAATTTTGAAGAAGCCATCGCAGTTGAAAAGGACTCACATGTGATTAAAATCATTATCAATGATGAATCATCTAAAGACTCCAAGGAGATTGGAAAAATGTCTGAGGCCTCTTCAAGAAAGGCCAACAATAAAGAAGTTATCAATCATGAAAGCTTGACGAGGACCATCAAGTCTCTGTCAAATGAGTTGGAAGAGTTGAAATTAGGGAAATTTTTAGGGGCTAATATTCACAGGTGGGCTAACATTCCATGATTTTTCCAAAAAAGATTCACCAATTTCCATTTTTTTCTAAAAATTAATTCGCCCATATTTTATAGTATAAAATTATTTTACTTTAAAAATAGGCCATATTCTATATTGTGTAATATAAAATAATTAGAAATATAAACATTTTTACAAAATTATCATCAAAAATTTCAAAATTTGGATATTAGGGACTAGTAAGATTCGCCAAGGTTGATAAATTTTAAAATAAACTTCCATCCTTAAAATTTTCCCTGATTGAATTAAAGGACAAGCAAGACCTATGTTAGTAGCAAGCCCCCAAAGTTCAACTTTCTGAGAAGGAATAATAACAACAACAGTGGTAATCAGCCAACTAAGTCTGCATAGAGCTCGAATGTTGAAAGCTTGGGCATGGATCAGTATTTTTCTTTTCATCAACAATATCACTCGAAGAAGACGTGCCCACAATGGAACCACAACATGAGAAATTTGGATGTGCACATTACTGACATAGATGAACATATGGAAGAAAAAGCAGAATCCACTGTAGCTAAAGAGACTATTAGTATGGACACGCAGTGAATACTTTCAGTTTTGTTTTCATTGCCGAGAAGAAAAATGTCGAAGAACCACCACTGAATGAGGCCCTAATGCAGAAGAAAAATATTCGTACAAGTCGGGAAGTTAGGGGCATGTTTCTAAACAAGATCTAACAAGGCAAAATTTGAAGGAGTACTTGTTAAGGAAAATCACATTGCCCATCGACTCGACTCATAACACTTAGAATAATTCCGGAAGTACTACTATAGAAAAGAACACTTTCGCTAGTGGTAAAAGCAAGTCTACCATTCTAGAAGTGTCAAACAAATTCGCTCCTCTAGACACTTTGGAAATGTCTATTGTAATGGATCACAATATAGTGGAAGACATGAAGAAATATCGCACGGATATTTCAATCTTTAAGCTTACAAGAATAGTGCTTGGTCAATTTAATGTCCTAAATTGCTCTACATAAATTATCAATTCGAGTATCATAAATTGATGAAGTGTAGTGCACTGTTTGTGCTAGCTAACCCTTCTTACTTCATTGTTTTTATGTTTCATGTTGTTTTGGGGGGTTTTTGGTCTTTTAATTCCTAATTATTTGCAATGTAAATTATCAGAACTAAATCTAGCTTTTGTAAAGACTTCTCAAAATCTAAAAATGAAAACAGAGCTAAGAAAGATTTGGAAGCAAAGATAAGAAAGAAATGAAAACAAAGTTTCTATTCTTATTTTACCATTATTTCCAAATCATGAATTAAAACTGAAAGTGAAATTTGCAATTGATGTCTAACTAATTACAAAAATAAATCTAAATGAAATACTTGGTTGCTCTGCCTCTCAATTTTGAGAGAAAGTCTCCTTGGGATGACATTTGAGTAATTCTCTACTTCATTAATCTAAGATAAAGCAAATACAGAGATGCAGAAATAACTCATTGCATAGATGAAATGTTCAACCACTTAGCTAAAGATGAATTATGAACTTAAATGGTTTTCCATATACATTCATTAACACCATGAGTTAGTAAACTAAAAATGAAATATGAAAGACAGTAAATGACATTGATCAGTTTAATTTAGAATTTAAACTAGCAAAACAATGATTGAAGTAACTATCCAAGAGTGTATCCTTATCATTCCTCAATCCTACGCTCATCTTGAAAGAAGGTTAGTTTTTAATTGAAGAAATAAGATTACACCATTGAGTTTTATCTTCTAAACTACTGATAAAAACTAAAAAGAGATCAAGCTAATGGAAACTGCTCTAAATTATAAACATTGTTAATAGGAAAATGATGGAAATTGTATTATTAACATTGTTAGTAAGAAAATGATTATAAACATTGTTTTAGAAAGAAAATGATGAATTTAAAATTAACAGGAAGAAGAAAAATAAAATGAAATGAAACCTTCTTCAGTGCAGGGGCCCTCTGCAAATAATTAGGCTATTCTTGCTCAATCAACTCCAAGAAAACTCCTTCAAATGTTCATAAAAACATGCGGTCTTCTCATATAAAAACAGGGACACAAAATGGCCAGAAATTACAGAGTCTAGAACTTTGATTTCACAATAAAACTACTATTGTTACTACTAACTTCTTTGGTCCTTTACACAGGTATTTATAAGAAAAATCATATAATTGTTTGTGGAGAAATGATTACTACAACCAAACACATAGAAGACAGATATGCGAATTTTTTCCTTAGCTGCTGGAGACATAAATCCAAGACATGGTGGTTGTCGGATTCATTTGTACAGGTAGTTGTTGGAGTCCATAGGTATAGGTAGTTGCTTCAAATAACACTTCCCATCACTGTGAAATGCATTAATTAACCACAAAACAAAGTCATGTTACCTTCAGTCTCTTTGTGTTTGACTTATCCATTGACCATAGTCTTATGCCATCTCCTTTGTCGACCTAGGCTGAATGAATAGGACAAGTTCCATGTCATGATGATTTCCAAGCTGCCCATGTGGCTTGTTTCTCCTTCTGACACCTAGAACCTGTTAGAGCATGAAGGTAGCTGCGAAACAACCGATTAGCTGAAGAATATGCTGCGTTCCGTAGCTAATATACAAAAATTTATTCAAACAACAAAACATAAAAGCATAACATGTAAATCACTAAATGTCCTCCTTAAGACAGTATATACCAGTCATTGGTGATGAGAATGCATCTTTCTTATGGAAAAGCAAAGAAAAAGAATGAGAAGAGTTGCTAGGGAAAAAGTAATTTTGAGGCTGAACAGATAGCGAGCCAACATGAACTGCTTGTATGAACCCTTGCCCAGCCTTCATCAGGTGATAATGCTTCTCTTCACAGAAGGTATCTGATAATTCTTTTGGTCTCTTGGAATTAATTGTTGATGTTTTAACATTAGAAGCCAATACTCTGTGCCCTTCGATTTTATTAACTTTTGAAATTTTCAATTATAATGTCCACAATTTTTTAGTTGATTATGGTGCATCTACGAAAGTAATTCCATTATCTGTCACCAAGAAAATAAAAGCAAAATGGGATAAATCTTATGCATAGATTATTCAACTGGATAGCTCTCTTGTCCAAGCTATCGGTGAACTCAGGAATGTTCTTATTTTCTTATCATCTAACCACCGAGTTCACTATTGTATAAACATAGTGATTGTGAACATTCCCGAATCCTACGGTGTATTACTAAGTAGAGACTGGTTGAGAAAATTACACGGGTATTTTGTCTA
This sequence comes from Pinus taeda, assembly GCA_000404065.3. Lineage (NCBI taxonomy): Eukaryota > Viridiplantae > Streptophyta > Pinopsida > Pinales > Pinaceae > Pinus > Pinus taeda. The sequence goes on along the minus strand of APFE031091811.1, from coordinate 43,255 downwards.
CCGATTAGTCACATCTATGGCTTCCTTACAAGGGCAGGAGTAACCAAATTTGGGTGGAATCAGAGCCTTACATGAAACACATTGTCACACCCTTCGAAGGAGAAGTATTGCTTTCCAAGACTTAATTTTCAAGAATTTCTTTTTGGAAGCCAACCTTGGATGTTATCTTTTTCATCCTTCCCTAGTCCCACCAGACACACAGTCAGAACTCCTTATTAATCCAACCTATTGACAGTGACTTATGTGGAGTAGATATTAGTAGTACTAGTGTAGGATATAGCTCTGGTATTTCTGAAAAATAGATTTTTTATTTTGATGGTCCTAAGACACAAGAGGGCTCTAGAGCTGGTTGTGTTTTAGTAGACCCGCAACAGAGGAAACACCTAATCTCTTACCACTTGGAATTCGAGTGCATCAATAACACCGCAGAATACGAAGCACTGAGCTTAGGCCTCCAAAAATCCAATGACCTAAAAGTTGGGATTTTTAAAGTAGTAGGTGACTCTAAGATCATTGTAAAACATTTACAGAATACTAGACATTGTGTCTCACCTAATCTCAAAGGTTATCAACAGGAGGTATGAAACTTAATTTCGCAATTCCAATCTTTCAATATTGTTTTTGTCCCTAGGATACAAAATGCGTATGTTGATGCATTAGAAAATGTTGATGTTAGGTTGTCACCACTTTGGGATGGTCTTTTTATTGAGATTATTTATAAACCATTTATCCCTAACAATATTAGTAACTTGCACATTTTCAATGATGACCAAAAAATATTGCATTTCATGGTGAACATTGATGTGTTCAAAGATGCATCCATTGACAAAGACGAGCATGACAAAGCATTTCAAGATGCATCTTGAGAAAGGAAAGAGAACACCATGACTAAGGGTTTGGTTTCACAAGAAAAGATGTATGACCTGCATAATTGCTTCCGCAAACTAGTGAACGTAAAACCCCACATTTCAACTTTGTTGCACGAACATATCAATCTTGACACAAAAAATGATCCAAAGTTTGTTAATATTAGTACTTGTTGTATGCCTCAAGAGTGCCAAGCCTTTATCCACCTTTTCAAGTAGTACTAATATGTTTTCGCATGGACATACAATGATCTTAAAAATTATGGCGTGAATAATCCAACACGTTATTCCAATCAAAGAAGGGGCCAACTCATTCCAACAGAAGCTACAGAAAGTCCATCTGACGCTTGAGTCACTGACTCAAAAAGAGATAAGGAAGTTGTTGGATGCTTGGATCATCTATAAAGTGCAACATTAAATATGGGTTTCCAAATTGGTCCCAGTAAGGAAAAATTCCAGGGAAATACACTTGTGCATGGATTTCTAAAATCTTAATTGCACCTTAAACAAAGACAATTACTTGGTATCATCAATGGAAAAAAATTTACAAATAGTATCAAGGTCAAAAATGTTTTCTTTTCTTGATCGATTTCAGGTTACAACCATGTTCTAGTGTTATATCCTGACAAACTGAATACGACCTTTTGAATGAAGTGGGTCGCATTTTCTTTCAGAAGAATGTCGCTTGGGCTTTTTAATGTCAGTTTGACCTTCCTACATGCAATGGACATCTCATTTCATGGTTTTATTGGTCAAAGCATACTGGTGTGTGTTGATGATGTCACGGTGTTTTCGAAAAGGAGATCTGACCACTTGTGCCATCTTAAGCAAATTTGTGAGCGATGTCGAAAACACAAGATATATCTGAATCCTAAGAAGAAAATTTTCGTAGTGTCCAAGGGTAATATATTGGGCCATATCATAGAAAAAAGTGGGATTAAAGTTGACCCTGAAAGGGTCAAGGATATCACACAGATTCCATTCCCAATGAACAAGAAAGCCATGCAGTCCTTCCTAGGAAAGATAAACTTTCTCCACAAATCCATCTCTGACTATGCCCAAATAGTGAAACCTATCCAAGAGATGGTGAAGAAGGATGCAGTATACAAGTGGGATAAAAGGGAAAGGCTTCATTTTCCGATATAAATAAATCAAATGCAAAAGCACCAGCCCTATACAACCCAAACTTCAACAAGGAATGTTTTCTCTACACATTTGCTTCTGATACTTCTCTGGTCATTGTGCTCACGTAGTAATATTATCAGAATAATGAGCGATCTATATCCTTCATGAGTTCTAGCTTGCAAGGACTTGAGCTTAACTATCCCTCCATTGATAGGTAGGCTTATGTCATCTACAAGGTGGTGAAGCACTTCTGGCCCTATCTTTTGGAAAATCATTGCATTATTTTTGTCGCACACCCAGTGGTCAGATCGTTGTTTGTACAACAAGATTTGGGTGAAAGAAGAGAAAACTAGATGACTATTTTGTGGGAATATGATCTCAAATTCAAACAAGTTCACACAATCAAGGGTCATGGTCTATGCCAACTAGAAACATAAGTTGTGAATACACCTAAAGATGATTCCTCTATATAGGAGAAGGACATCAAGATGTAGAATGTGGAGCAAGCTCTCCCTACTCATAGTCCAACCTCTTGGTACTATTGTAGCTGCTACAACCACCCTCTAAAATTTTTCCTATGCTTTGATTTTGGAGCCTTTCCTTCTGTCTACAGGAGCTTATATTGTATTGTCGTCAAGTATTCATGCTTTTATCAAGACTTATCCTCTTATGTTGTGCTTTTGTTTTATTTTTTCATACTTATCTGATCTTTTTGAGTCACAAGCTAACCTTCTGACTTGACCTTGTAGCATTCCTAGTTTTGCCTCAGAAAATTGCACAATCTTGGAAGGCAAGCCAACCTTGATGATGGAAACTATACAATCCTTCATGGAAACTCAACCTTGAGCTTGATAATTGCACATTCATGGATGGAAGTCCAACACTAAGCTCATAAACCGTGCAATCCATCCCTTGTGCTCAGGAAATACGCAATACACTAAGTCGGGAAGTTGCCCAGTTCCCCAGAATTATGCAATATTCCTTGGAAGTGTGCATGGAAAGTTTCCTAAAAAATAAAAAAATCAAAAATTTAAAATTTAAAATAAATCCCTAAAAAATAGGGATTCATCATTAATTTCCCCAAGGTGACATAGTCGTTATTTTTAGAAATTTCTACTAATTGTTGCTTTTTCCTTGATTTTAGGGATGCACGTCATAAACCCTATTCCACCCAAACCTATTTAATTGATTACTATAGAGCTCATTTGTACGTTCAAAATTGGAGCTCTAGCATTCCCAAGGAGATCAAGGATCCTTCGATGAAGTTTGTGTCACTTTTTTGGGTGAGTTTTCTTTTTGTTGTCTTTTGTCACTTTTTTTGTTGCTTTTTGTTGTTTCGCTTATATGAGTGCTTTTGTGCCTGTTTATCTTCATGATTTCTAACATTTTAACTCATATTAGCTTGTAGAAGTGTTGATTCAGTTTTCCGTTCACCTTTCATAAGTGTCACATCAATTTTCTTGTTTTTCACAACGGTGATCATCGTTTTGGTGACTCTCCTTGCATATTTGTTTTTCCTTCCATTTTTTGAGTGTCTGCACTTGATTCACATTGATCTATCTATACTTAGTCATATCTACTCTTTAACTTGTATTATCACTTAGATCTGCTTATTTCCTGCACCCTCACCAGGCATATTTGCACTTCACTTGGCCATGCACTTCTTTCCCCAACTAGGCATTGCGCAATTCCAAGGCTCAATATGAGAGATTGGCCTATGGGACTGTAAAATGCATAGAACTAGCTAGCCCAACTATGCATTGTGTAGTCCCAAGGCTCATTCGTGCCATCTTAGCCACTGAGGCTACACAATGCACAGTCTCTCCTTGGCACTACCTGGGATGAATTGCGCATTGCACAGTCTCAAGCCTTAGGCTGCATCACTAGCTCCTGAGACTGCATAATGTGTAGTTCCCTCAACAACATCCCTCCCTTGATCATGAGAATTATGAAATCTCTCTAATCAGTCAGTGTGTTTGCTTCCTGATCTTTCTTTGAAAGTTGATTTGCAAAATCTAATTTAATCTTGCCAGGAATTCATTTTCCTTCTGTATGTATCACAATTGTTGAAGACTTCTCTCCAGTGGTCATTTTCATCATGGCACCCAAGAGATCTACTTCAAAAGATACCACAAAAAGAAGTTGAGGGCACACAAGTAAACTTGCCAGTATATTCAAACACTTAATTGTTTGTGGAAAAGGAATAGATCTTACATGGAAAAAAGTGAATGAAGCTTTTTCAGTGAAGAGCTTCCAAGTAGATTTAGAGGACCAAAAAGTATACATTAATGTCCAGCAATCATGGCTACACATGATCGGATGTAGATATCCAGCCTTCCCATGTGCAGATGTTATTAGCTAGATTGTTTCACATATTTATGTGAAGACTATGATTTTGAAAAATTCCATCGGACAGAAGCTTGCTACTTTTCTGGAAAGAGATTACTATCTTATGTAACATTTAATTGAGAAAGAAACACTCATGGATTCATAATTCTATGCCACCAACATCTATGTGGGAACAAAGGACGTTGCTAAAATTTGGTTGAAAGAGCCATCAAAATTTCAACAAACACCCACAAACACATACAAGACAAAATCTCTCAGGAGGGCCTAACAGTTGTTGATCATCCGAGCTTGTAGAAACTATAGTCAGCAACGCATGAATACCTTTCCTAAAGGTTGGGAAATATTATTGAACCAGGTTGTGAATCAAGGGAATTCATTTAACTGTTCAGACATGTTGGCTCGACATTTAAGTATCCATGTAGTGAATTCTTGGAATCCTCCCAAGGGTGGGAGAGAAAGATTCCACATGTTTGCATATCTATTGGATGAAATATGTGCACATAATGCATTCCCTAGCATGAAATGGAATTGAAAACCTCAAGATCATGCTATTCACATCCACAACAAATTGATCTCAAAATGTATCCACAAAGGAGTTATGGAGAAGCTAAGTGGCCACTTCCTCATTCTACTATACAAGATGATCTTTGAGGAAGAACCACCTTGCATCTCACGTGGGGAAATGGAATAAATTTCGGAGATCATGGATTGGTTTGCCTCACCAAATGGCACCTTCCCTAGAGTGTTTAGTAGTCAGAAGTCACCGCATTTTTCTGAAAGGTATGCCACCGACAAGCGTGTCTTGCAAGAAGTTTCATATCATCTCTCCACAGGGTTTTCAATAGCTTTGCACAGGAAGAATAAAAAATGTTGGCCAACTCTTCCTATGAAAATGGGATTGTACAAGATAAAGAACTTGAGAGTCGTGGAGATTGAAGGAAATGCAATAGAGTAGTTTGCATTCAGTACTTTAGACTTTAATCCATACAATCCCAATGGTATTTGCAAAGACCATTGTGCGAGAATTCACTTCCAATGGCTCAGCAGCACATTTCACTGGTTGAAGAAGGATCCATGAAAGAATTGTTATAATGCCTCCAAATCTCGTGAACCTATCAGTTTTGTAGGAACTTCACAGGTGACTTCGCATAACGAAGCTACTCTGGAAGTAGTGCTAGCAGAAGGGAGAAACCCCACATACGATAAGGGAAAGAGAAAGGTTTCTTATAGTCTAGGGGGAGAGCGAATCCATAAGATGAAAGTGGATCTAGCTGATATGAAAGCATCTTTAGTAGCAGAGGCAAAGAGGAAATAGAGGATGCAAAGAGCAGAATGGAGGAAGAGGGAAGAGAAGAGGAGATTGGAGGAAGAAAATCATAAGTAAGAAAAAAAGAGAAGCAAAACCAAGAAGAAGAAGAGAGGTGAAGCACAATAGCATAATCAACAGCATAGAAACAATTTGAAGAGAAAGAATAGAACTAAAAACTAGCAGAGGAGGAGAGAGAAGAGATACAGGATCAGAAGCTTTCTCAATAGATTGAAGAATTTATATAGATCAATGAAATGGAGGTGGAACAAGAGTTGCATAATCAAAATTTTGACCTGATGTTTGGCACACAATAGGTCATTATCTAGTCTCCACCACCTCCAACAACATAGTTACTCTAGGAAAGGAGGGGAGAATTTTTCCCTCTTGGTGATGATCCAATTATGGAAACGTACAATCTATTGTATGATGTACTTCAGAAAAATATTGTACAAGCGCTTAAGAATAATTTTCACAATGACATCGCATATTCAAAATTTATTAGATAAAGGGTGATCATGGTGAACACCAACAAGAGTCCCAATGCCATTTCTGGAACCAACTTGGCCTTCGCAGGTGCAACAAATTCAAACATTGAATAGTTGATGGTCAAGAATAACACTTGGCAAAGAACTTGCACGCTGCCATGCAAGAGGTTGAAAAACTTAGGGCACCAACTCAGAACACAGCTTCCACACAGGTCCATCTAGAGGAAATGAAGGCAACGATACTTGGTGAAGTATTGAGACTTGGACAAACCATGTAGAACCTCTATGAGGAGCTTGTTACTATGCATAAGGTCTTTGTCCACTTGCATGGATTGCAGCAAAAGTGTAAAGACTTTATCAAAACTCTTAGGAATGTGCAATATGCAATCACTTTCATGCATCAATGGTCAATGTGATACAAAGGGTCATGACTTGACTTAGGTAAGAAAATGAAGAAAGATGTAGAGCTAGATAAAGCAAGAGTTTGGATGTTGATCCAGAACAATAAACAACTAGCCTCTTTCATTGGTAACATTTAGGCATCATATGCACAGTTATACAATGGTCTTTATTTCTTGGTGAAGTCCCACAGGATCCCATCAATTGGGTCACTCACTAAAGCAAAACCTAGGAACCAGGTCAGGAAGGAGATAGAAGAATACTTGGAGCATCTTAGACAGATGGCCACTAAGGAAGATTTGGAGGTGAATAGGAAGAATAGAAAAACTAAATTGGTGGCCATTTCCATGTCAGAACAATGTTTCTCATGCTCTAGAATTAAGTTGAAACAAGTTCCAAATCATTGTACCCGAATGCCATGGAGGCTAGAGACTGCTTCCATCCAAGCACCATCGCATAGTTTGGGGATGTCATTGTATAGTACCAAGCTTGGCACTGATATGTGACAGATATTAATTTTTTTAATTGTGGTCAAATTCCAATTTGGAAAATGCATATGATGAATATAATGATGACAATAGATTCCTCTTTTCGAGAGGACCAAAATTGACCTAAATATCACCCAATTTGATTAAGCAGATGTTGTTTTTTGAATTATTTTATTCATACATATATTATGGAATCGGTCAGCCCTAACCACATGGGTAATTTCTTAGGTCGACCTTAACCCAAAATGGACCCTCATGAAATCCTAATATACCTCAAGCTCATTTGGACACATTCGATCAACCTATCTTCTCTTCTCTTATTGCCTTGGTTCGCACAAGTTCGATGGAAGGAGTTCACATAAGGGTCTCAAATCATAGGTGTAAGGTTCACTCTAACTTAACGTTTTCTGATCCCTAGACGCTGGCACAAAACTGGGAATTTTAGTCCCTGTATATTGGCACATAGGCTTGTGGGAGCATCCAAGGAGCCTTTGGATGCTAGCATAGTGAGTTATGGGAGCGTCTAGGTCTATTCTGGATGTTGTCAACATGTTATGCAGAGAGCATCCAAATCTGATATAGACACTCACATAGCTCCTCCTCCCTGTGTCCGAGACTCACGGATGAGATTTTCATATTTCAAATATTCCACTAGGTGATAGTAGTGTTCAACAGTGTCTTGGAGTTGATTACAGTTAGTGACAACACTGTTCAGCCATCAGAATCAAGGTTGTGTCTTCAAGCATGATTAGATCTATTTCATGGCTATCATAACTGTTTTGTTTCTTAGATAAAATTATGGATCATTATACTCTTTTTTGTTGAATCATTTGATGACGATCTAAGAAGAAGAATATTTACAAGGGTTTTCCCCATAGTTGGGTTTTCCCTCGGACCAATCCTGGTGTCTTTATGTGTGTGCATGCTTTTCTTCCATTGTTCCTTTATGTTCTGCTACATTGATGATGATGATTTTGTTCTTTCTATATAATTTCATATGCTAATGGATAATGGTGTATATATGAATAATGTAATGATTATATGGGGTGAACTTAATGTATTGATGATGAAATGTAATTATCAAAGAAAAAAACAATGTATCCCTATGAAAAATTAACATGGTATTAGAGTTTGGCTGAAGAAAAGCCATGGAGATTACCTCGAGAATGACACCTTTGATGGATGCAAGAAGAGGATGGTGGAGACCTAAAAGAATTCTAGGGTTTGAAGAAAACCCTAGGAAACTTGATTATTAGGGTTTAATGGATTATATGAGGTTAAGGTTGGAGAGAAAACCCTGTTTTATGAAAACTATATGAGATATGGAACTGAGTGGTCAATGTGAAGATGCTCAAGAACTTGCGGGAGATTTGATGAAGTACTAGATGGAATAATCCCTAGGACCTAGTTGGATACTAGAAGGCAACATTGGCATATTGACCATGGACATCGATGGCTCTTGAATATTGGTTCAAGAGGGAGAGGATCACCTCTCATTGAAGATAAGTATTTCTTGACTTATGATGATTCGTACTTATTAGACTTACAAATCTGATGGTTATGTTTATTACTTTTAGTTCTTGCATATGTATTTGAGTATAGGGATGTTTCTAACCTAGATGTGATGAGTATATTATTCTTGAGGATAATTTTTAGATGTAGATATGGAAAGAGATAAAGAGGTACTTGATGAAAAGTTGACAAAGTGCTTCAAGTGGCCTATGTCTAATGAGAAGGTGCACAGGTATCTGAATACCACAAGGTATGCATGGTATGTTGTGTTTCAACTCTTGGCTTGGTAGGCCCTCAGGTATGATGAGAATATCTTTACTGGATCATACATGCATATGAAAGTGACTTATGTTTCCTATGATGAAAAGATGCACCTGGTGGTGAAAAATTTGATCTTCTTACATTGGTACAGTTGATGTTTTGCTAACGTCTATCTGTTGGATATCTTGATCCTATAAAGAAGTCTAGCACCTTGACTCTAGTAAATGATACTCTTGATACTTCATGATGGATTTCATATAGAAGGACAGATCATTGAATCCTATACTTGAGTTTTTTGATAATGCTTGTGATAAGCATGATGAAAGCATATGGAAAGAGAGGTTGACACTCTTGTTTTTTAGGTAAGGTTTTATTGAATGACCTAACTTGATCTTATTGGTCATGAAGAGCATGGTTATCTTGATGTGAGAAGTATAAGTGTAAGATTGATAAGTAGATCTCTTACTAATTATCATCTTGTCTTGAAAGCATATGGTTAAACTGAATGTCCTAACTCGATGAAGTGACTTGATAGAAAGTGTTATTGTGTTCATAATCTTTGAGATATGATGCTGCTACTTTGAGTCTAACCTTTGATGAAAGATTGATGTCATGATGCTAATATCCATGATAGATATATGTTCTAACATATCTATTATTGCTTGACTCTAGTAGAGGCAACCTGATGAAATAAATAAAGATGAATGAAGTAGATATCCAGTCAGAGGGAGAATCTCTTCTTAAGACTCTTACTCATATTACTATTTGCATTATGTGCTACTGAAGCATGATTTATGTGCATTTGACAATATTTATCAGCAACATAATCTAAGATCTGAAGCTCGTACATAAATTAGGGTTTTTGTTCCAGACACAGTCACAAATCTGGGAGATCTCGTCCCTAGACACACACATTCTAAGGCCCATAAAGCATCCAGGAAGCTAAAGAAGCTCCCATGCTAACCTGAAGGGAGAGTCTAGAGGTTTGACTATAGTTGACCATCATCTAAATCCTTCCGAAGCTAACTGAACTCTGAATCAAGATGTTTCTGACATATTCTGCCACTATAATTTGATTTCTGAAGTTGTTGGCTTAAATTGTTGATCACATAAAAATGAAGTATTGTGCATGAAATCGAATGGTGAGAAATGTGTTGCAGATAACAAGATCTATAAGAAAAAAAATCTTGTAAAAATCTTGATCTGAATTTGAAACTACTTGTAAATGCTTAGCAAGGTATTCAATTCAGTAAACATACATGTGTAAGAGGTGTATGTATTTTCTTCTATTTATGTGTTTTAACTTGATTTGTTTCAGCTGATATTAACCATATATATCAGACATATAAGGCAGCAAATAAACGTCACACATAACAGCAAATTTAATAAGGAGTTCACCCCAATCTCGTGGGCTACGTCTCTTGTGAGCTCTAGTCAACTAGACTTGGCTCTTTGCGGTTATGGCTTGAATTCTTTTACAAGTTTCACAATCATCTGAAGCCATTGGCATAGGTTTCACAATCATCTGAGGTCATTTTCAAGTGAGAGAGCAATCAAAGGTCGTTTGCAAGTGTATTTGCTCCATGGAAGTTCTAAGAGCCACCAAGGCCCAGCATTGTGAGAGCTGTATTGGGTTGTAGGTCCCATTGGAGGTGAACCAGTAGTCAATCCTGAAGGATTTGAGTGTTTTGAATCCATTTTTACAGTCTATTTCACATGTAGAGCCTTGTCTTCAGTTGTACAATCATTTTGAGCTTTTAATAAAAATGAGGACATGCCCATTTGGGAGCCTTGGACCCAGCAGATGTAGCCCAGGAGGGGTGAACTGCTTTATCAACTTCTTTTGCATCTGTGGTTGAATTATTTTGCAGAACAAATTCATTTTAGTGTGTTAAATAGTAAAAGGAAATAATTCTACTATACTTAAATGGGTCATGAACAACTGAAATTTTCATTTGTTTTTAACTGCAAGACATGTACATCTTTTAAACATGTATGTTACTAAATTGAATACCTTGCAAAGCATTTACAAGTAGTTTCAAATTCAAATCAAGATGGTATCAGAGCAAGTTGTTGCTTCTTTGTATCAAAAGCAGTCAAATAAAGTTATAGACAGAGCCTGAAAAGAGCCAGGAAGCCTTCGAAATCCTCTTGTTATACAATTTCAAAGTAGATAAACGCTCTTTTCAGTCAATCTCTAGTGTAGTTGTCTTTTGATTATTTTTGTGCAAGGATATTTTCATTGTCTTGCAAGTTTTGATCACAATAGCTTGAAAGGAAGATTGGGGATAGCCACTGAATGGCTAAGTCTTGGAGAAGACAAAAAGGAATAGCAGATGTTTTCCTTACCCCAAGGACTTCTTTTCAAAAATTTCTTAACCCTGATGATGGATCCCATTTGGGATTCGAAACGTTGGTCTAATGATCTTATTTGAAGATTGTTGATTTGCCCTGATGTTTATACTATGTGGACATAATGACTTATGTGGGTATTTGGAAAAATTATTTTGTATTTGCCTTCTCATTTCTAGAATAATGGTTGAGGTATTGATAGTTGTGATTCAACATGAAAATGGAACCTACATGACTCATTCTTGGTGTATGCATTTGCACCTAGTGATAGAAATTACTTGCATTATGATTATGAGAATGACTTGATAAAGTTCAGATTGATAATGCATGGTTGATGAAAACTTGTTCGCATGATAATAAATTAATTCAAGATTTGATATGAGCACCACATGTCTCTTGGTTGAAAGAATTGATACTGTAATAATGATGAATTTGATAATGGTCATGATCTAGCTTCTAAACTATGATAAGATAACTTTGTTGATGTGATTTATGTAAGGTTGATTATGCTGGCTTAGCAAGACATTATGCTTAGAGAATTTCATGAAGTAAGCTCCCTAATATAGATATGTCTATATTTGACAATTATCTGATGAAGTCAGGATGATGAGTTCCAAGGTATGGCTTTGATATTTGTTATGGTTTTGGTTTCATATACTAATGATCTATTCTTGATAGGTGATGAGCCTCTGATGATCTGAATCAAAGAGAGATAACTTCTTAAGATCAAAATGATGTATCATGGCATGTTGAATTGATTTCTGGAATTTGGGAAAGAAATTCCATATTGAAAAGCTATTGGAAAATGTTTTTGAATAATGAAGATGCAAATCCTTAAATACTCTTATTTAAAGTTCAAGATGTTGTTGAACTTGACATGGCACTCGATAGTTGATTGAAGCATTGATGTTCCATTTTGAACATCCATCTATATATGTATGATGTGCATAGAACTTGAATAAATCCATGATTGAGTCGATTCACTCACATAGAGTTGTCGTCGAGCATCCTTTGAAATATCTACATGAGATATTATATTTTTCAGGTTGAGATATTTCTCCTATAATATCTGACTGCATGGATGTATTGCTGATATCTGAGATTATTGTTGATAAGCACATTTGGATGCTGCTTTAATATGAGATCTGCCATGATATCTTGGACTAAAGGTCCATAGTAGGATTGAGAATGAGTACGATGTTGCTAGCATGGCTAGCTGTGAGGCAAGATGAAGAAGCTCCTTAGAGATATGTCTGAGCATGATTTGCATATGACATGGGTACATTGTGAGACAATTATTATAAAGTCTAATATTTATAGTTGGGACCAAGATATTGTCATATATTGAGACAGTGCAGTTGTTTGAAACAAGCTTAGGCTTGTGGTTGGAATCTCCTTGAGAGGGAGGATGATTATGGTATCCTTTTGTGATTTATATAATTTTTTTTTGTCTTACATGATATTTGATTTGATTTTATGTATGAACATCAAACAGCTTTGATTAAGACAAGATGATGATGAGAGCAATGCTGATTAAGAACATTGAACCAACTCTTCCTCCCTATTTGAGCTCCCAGGGTAAGGAATTGAGATGGAGGGATCTTGGGGTTGAGGGATCTCTATACAATAGGGTACTTCACTATATGCTACACATAGGGTTGAGGATGTTTCTCCCCTATCTTTATAGGGCCGGAGAATGATTCTCCCTTATTTGTTCTTTGCATAGTATACCCCAGTTGGCATCATACCCACAAGCACAGCTTGTTGGGAATGTTGCTCCTCACTTTTCCAATGAGTTGAGAGTGTAGTTGAGGATGTACAACCCAAATAAATTATGATATAAGTGTTATACCACATGACTATTGAAAGTCACTATTGAGAAGATAGGTAGGCAATAGGATTGGGTTGAGAGTTACTACCCTTTTGAGATTTTGGGTTGAGGGTAAGCTCCCCGATGAGATTCCACGGTCGATGATTTTCTACCTTGTATGATGAGTTATCCTAATGCTTGATATGGGGTTGTAGATGTATAGCTACCCCATGAGATTTTGGGTTGAGATGTGCTCCCCAATGTGGTTCTAGGTTGAGATGTGCTCCTTGATGATATGTTCTTTGATGACAATTGATTATGATATTCTGGGTAGAAGCTTGTTGGTAGAGATTCCAGCTAGTAGGTTGATGGATAGATGGTGGTAGCTTGAGCTCCTTCACTAAAAAATTATTCTTCTTCTATATATGTTCAAGATATGAGCATGAACAATCAAGAGATAAGCAGGAATAATAAAAGGATGGATTGAGATGTACAATGATGATTTGTGATGATGAGACACTTGATATGGTCATGGAACAATGACTACATGACAGATATTATACTTGATGATACATGATGACACTTGAATATTCCAGAATGACATATTTCTCGATGGACAGATATTGGAAGGTGGAATTCTCCCTAGTTGAGAGGGAGTGTTAATTTTTTCAATTGTAGTCAAATTCCACTTTGGATAGCTCATATTATGAAAACAATGATTACAATAGACTTCTCTTTTTGAGAGGACCAAAATTGACCTAAAGATCACCCAATTTGTTCAAGAAGAAGTTGAGTTTTGAATTATTTATTCATACATATATTATGGAATTGGTCGGCCCTAATAACCCCAAGTGGACCCTCATGAAAGCCTATAAATAGAATATACCTCAATCTCATTTGGACAAATTCGATCAAGCTATATTCTCTACTCTTATAGTCTTGGTTCGCACAAGTTCGACAGAAGGAGTTCATGCAAGGGTCTGAAATCATAGGCATAAGGTTCACTCAGAATTAGGGTTTTCTTATCCTCAGGCGTTGGCATAGAACTAGGAATTTTAGTCCTTGGACGTTGGCACATAGGCTTATGGGAGCATCTAGGGAGCCTTGGATGTTGGCACAATGAGTTATGGGAGCGTCTAGAGCTTGAGAGTCAGATCGGGTTGTATTAGTCCCTGGAAACTCACACAGAGTGGTCCTCAAAGCATCCAAGATGCCATAGATGCTCGCACAATAGTATTATGAGATTTCTAGGGCTTGAAGCAAGTTTGGGTGTGTTTAACCTCGAACTTCGTCATCTAGTTCTCCTAGGAACATCCAGATCTATTTCGGACATTATCACCAGTTATACAGAGAGCATCCAGATCTACTATAGATGCTCACACAACTCCTCCTCCCCATATCTGGGACTCATGGATGATATTTCTATATTCCAAATATTCTTCTCAGTGACAATAGTGTTCAGTAGTTGATTACAGTGAGTGACAACACCGTTCAACCATCAAAATCAAGGTTTTGACTTCAAGCATGATTAGATTTGTTTCATGGATATCATAGTTGTCTTGTTGATTAAATAAATTTAGGGACCATTGTACTCTCTTTTGTTGAATCATTTGTTGACGATCTAAGAAGAATAAGATTTGCTAGGGTTTTCCCCATAGTGGGTTTTGCCCTAGTCTCGGACCAATCCTATTGTCTATATGTGTGTGCATGTTTTTCTTCCATTGTTCCTTTATGTTTCGCTACATTGATGATAATGATGTTCTTCTTTCTATATAATTGCATATGCTAATGGATAATGGTGTAGATCTTAATAATGTAAAGATGATATGGGGTGAACTTAATGTATTAATGATAAAATGCAATTATTAAAGAAAAGAACAATGTAGCCCTATGAAAAAATAACACACCTCAAGTGGAATTTGTTGAGTTAGAGTTTCCCCAAACTCAAGCATGATAGTGTTTTGTCTTGTTAGGTTGTATAGTTGTCTCTACCCTATTTTGTCTTATGTGGCTACGAGTGTAAATTGTAATTTTCTTTTGTAAATAATTTGTAAGTGGAATTCAAAGTGTCAATATTGGAATGTGAAGAGTCATGATGTAATGTAATGAGTCATTTTGAAAAGAAGTGTAAGAGTCATGACAGAAGTCCAAAAGTCACAAATGGGAGTTGAAGAGTCACCCCTCTTGTTATAAATATAACCTCATAACTCATGTAAAGGAATTTTGGGATCCAAGTTTTTGGTTAGTCTTAGGCTTAGAATCAGCGGCTTGGGAGTTTGTGAGAGTGTTGGCTTCTCTGTAGCATAGAGGGAGTATATTTATTTTGAGGAGAAGGTGATGTTGACTTCATATTCCACTATTGGGGCTAGTGGTCCATCAACGGTATATGTATGAATGGAACTTTCACTTAATAAAAGCTCAGAGCCGACACATTTTCATGCATATGTTGTAAATATAGTAGGACTATTCTTGTTATGTTTGCAATGTATGTTATTTCACTTATGCTTATTCTTATGAACTATTTCATTTGCATTGGTACAAATTTTGTTGAATGTGTGTTGTTATATAATTCATCATTGTTAACTTGTGAACTATTTCACATATTATCTTGTGATGTCATTTATGCTCGTGTGTTCCTTTCAAGCTACGTACTATTATAGGCTTCTAATGGTCTCACTCATTTTCCCTTCCACGTGTTAGAACCTTCATTCATCACACCTAAAATTCTATAGGGTCACACACTTGTTCTCACCAAATTCATCATACATCACTCTATGCATTAGTGTAGCCAAGGCATGTCATTAAAACCCATTGCATCAACAACCGGGTCATATTTTGGATGGGACTCCTACACCAAATGGTGTGAGGTCTAATTGGGACTTCATATTGAGGAGATCCCCTAAATGTTGGTGGGTCTAGCATCGTCAACATTTCTAGCACTAGAAGGAGGGACATATGACAAGCTAAGCCCATGAAATATGTTTGAACTTTCCACACTCATTAATGGATTCTCCCCAAATCACAACACTAGTATGTTTTTCTAGAACCGCGGATCTAAAAGTGTCAATGAGAATCATTGATGACTTGTCAAGTCTTAAATTCAATGGTGAGGGTGAAACAACCTTTTTCAAGCACACCACTCATTTTCTCAATTTTTTCATGAAACACAATATTCTCTACGAGGATGTTACTTGTAGGTTGTTTATTCTCGTGTTCAAAGGGCACGTAAGGGAATGGTGTTACACATTTCCTCTTGCCTCTATACACTCGTTTGATCATGTTTCCACAAAGCTTTACTGCACCTTTAATAGGTATGATTATAAATGTATGTTCCAGAAAATTATGTGATTGTGAAAAGCACCTGATGAATCTCTTGATTATTTTCATGATCGTTTCATTCATTTTGTTTTGAATTTTCTGAAGATGATGTTTATTGCACTTTATTCAAAGATAAGTTTGAATTTCTTGTTCACGTTTCAATGAATCCACACAAATATGAATATTTTGAAAGCCTCCCAACATACATCAGTATTAGAGCTTCTAAATTTGTGACGAACAAGGTTGCTATACCAAGTGACTCTATGTCTCCTTCCAATAAAATAGCTCCATTTCCACAAGTTGATGTGGGAGAACTTGAGAATTCATCCGCCGATTTACCACCATCTTCTCCCACCCCACATACTCAGAACTCTAATGCAAGTTGGGACTGTGAATCTGATGTTTGCAATGAAGTGTTTTCTCCTCATCCTCCATCCTTTGGTCCCTTTGGTCCCTTTGGTCCTCTGGATTGTGAGTTTTTGTTTTCACCTGTTTCAAATGTTTCTTTTGATGTTCATGAGGATCAAGTTCTGGATGGAGTTTGTGTTGAGAAGAAAATTTGTGATATCATTTATGATGACTATGTGTGGGAGTCCACATCTAAACAATAATATATGATGAAATATGATTATTTTCTTTCTACACCTCTCCCTCATTATCTAGACAGATTCCACGATTCTGTCATTCCTGTTGAATATTGCAAAGAACTACTTTCTAATGATATTATTACTTCCAATCACACTCAAAATATGTGGAATGTCAGTTTTTCATCTGAACACGGAGAGGAAAATTCTTTTCTTCTTTATTTCTCTAATTCATCATCTCATTATTCTCAATAAATAGAGAGTGAAATTTCTTATTTTCAATCTTCCCCTCTTTACGATTCATCAGATCATGTGGATGCCTTTGTTTTTGGTCTTGAACTTTCTGATCATGGTTTTCGTTATCTTTTTACCCATTTATCTGGTCACAGCTCTGATTTTTCCACTCTTGATTTTTCTAAGCCATCAATCTTTGGTGATCTCCCTTTTAATGATTTGGAACGTCCACAAGTTGTTGAGGCACTTCATACCAAGCTTATGGTTATATCAGGTTCTCGCAGTGTTAAGACTTGTTTCAATTCTAATCAGAATAATGATGTATCTTTCAAGGCTCCTCATCACTCCTCTGCACACATTGAAAATAATCTCTCTCACAATTTTTGCAACTTCCATCTGTATTGCACGATCAGATCACTCAGTCATTGGAGGAGTCATACCTGGCGAGCATCGTTGCAAAGCACAAGTTTTCTCATTTCTCCATGTTCGCCTAGTTTCGAAGTTCGAAAGTTTGTTTTGCATTTCTTTGAGTTAGAGTGTGTCTGAACCCCATAATGCATCCGCAAAATTCTTTGCATGTGCTTTTCTTTCATACTTTTCTGTGTGCATTTTCAAACTTCGAACGTCATGGTGTGTATTGCCTTATCTTCTCTATCTATTGTTATTGTTGGATATATTTCTTGACATGAAGTCCCTTACCCTAATAGGCTAGCCAATGTGCTGGTGGTTACACTGTAAATTTCATTTTACGTATGTCTGGCCTATTCTTAGTTAGTCAAGGAGTAGGAGTATTTTGTCTATTTTCATTGTTTTTTTTTTTTTTTAATTTAGTTATTGCTCCGCCCTTTCTTTCATTTATTTTCAGTCATAGAATAACTTCTACATAAGACGGTGTTTGGTTTCCAAACAAATCATGGTGAAGTTCAAGAGGAATTTTCACTACTATCAACATTTTTTTATCTATTTATTCCCTCTCTTGGAGTGAATTTTTCATTCCTTTAGTCGATGATACTATGATGGAAAAATGTCCTTTTCCAGAGAAAACTGTGGTGGAATTGCATTGCTTAAACCTGTAACTAGTTCCACCTAATCTAATTAGTATTTTTTAATTTTGGTTATTCCTTGTCATCTAAATCAAGTAGATTAAGGATGGGAGGAAAACATTACCAAGTGTGTCAAAGGTATATATAAATATCCTTCTCTAAAAGGACAACCTTTTCTTCTCTCAATAAGTTAGGATCCCTCTTCTGTTTCATTAGATAAACAAGTGCCTATGCACAATTCTATGAACAAAATGAAAAAATGAAAAAAATAAAATAAAGTAAAAAGAAGAGAAAGGCTTCCTACACAGAGAGGTGAAGCAAGCAACTGTGTCAAGGTATTGTCTAGACTCACTGGAAATGAAGCAATGTTTGTGTTCTTGAAGTGACTCCGTCAGGGTACTGTCTAGGATTGATGGCAGCAGAGCAACACCAAAGATGAAAACTAATAATCTGACAATTATTTTCACTTGTGTATCTATATACACCTCATCCCCAATTGAAACAACTTAGTTTGACTTGGCTTGGTTAAGTGTGTCACTGGTGAAGAGAATGGTAGGGACTGTATATTTAACACAAGCTAAGTGAAGAAGCTACAGTAATCAACAAACTGAAGAATACTTTCTGAAGATTTAGAACTATTTTTCATTTGAAAAGACCCATACAGAGGGTTGGAGTTCTACCAGTGTGTCGCCAAGTGTTGTAGATGCTACAACCACCTTCCAAAAATTTTCCTATGCTTTGATTTTGGAGTCTTCCCTTCTGTCTACAGGAGCTTAGATTGTACAGCCATCAAGTATTCATTATTTTATCAAGACTTATCCTGGATTTCAGAGATCTGTGGTTTGTGCTTTTTGAGTCTTTGATCGGAGAATCCACAGTACGAGAATTTTTACACCAACGTTTCGAATCCCAAATGGGATCCATCATCAGGGTTAAGAGAAAGATGATAAAAGAAGAGCAGGATGGAAGAAATAAATACTCTTCTTTCTTCCATCCTGCTCTTCTTTTATCATCTTTCTCTTAACCCTGATGATGGATCCCATTTGGGATTCGAAACGTTGGTGTAAAAATTCTTGTACTGTGGATTCTCCGATCAAAGACTCAAAAAGACTTATCCTCTTATTATGTGCTTGTGTTTTCATGTTTTCATACTTATCTAATCTTTTTGAGTCATAAGCTAACCTTATAATTTGACCTTGTAACAGTCCTAGGCTTTCCTCTAGAAACTACGAAATCTTGGAAGGCAAGCTAGCCTTGATGATGGAACCTAAGAAATCCTTCATGAAATCTCATCGTTGAGATTATAATTTCACATTCGTGGATGGAAGCCCAATATTAAGCTTATAAACTACACAATCCATCCCTTGTGCTCAGAGACTGCGTAATGCACTTAGCTGGGAAGTTTCCCAGTTCCCCAGAATGCGCAATATTCCTTGGTAGTGTGCATCCCAAGTTTCCCAAAAAAGAAAAAAATAAAAAATCATCAAGAGAAAATAAATCCCTAGAAAATAGGCATTCATCATTATTTTCATGAAGGTGGCACAATCGCTATTTTTAGAAATTTCTTCCAAGTGTCACTTTTTCCTTGATTTTAGGCATGTGCATCATAAACCATAATCCACCCAAATCTATTTAATTGACAACCCTATAGCTCATTTATACATTCAATATTGGATCTATAACATTCCAAAGGATATCAAGGAGCCTTCAATGGAGTTTTCTTTGCTTTTCCGGGTGAGTTTTACTTTTGTCCTTTTTGTCACTTTTTTTGTTGCTTTTTGTCATTTCACTTTTGTGAGTGTTTTTTTGCTTGTTTCTCTTCATGGTTGCTGGAATTTTAACTCATATTACCTTGTAGAGGTATTGATTTAATTTTTCATTTGCCTTTCATAAGTGTCGCATCAATTTTCTCGTTTTGCACACTAGTGATCATCGTTTCGGGGACTCTCCTTGCATATTTATTTTTCCTTTTGTTTGTTGAGTTTATGCACTTGATTCACATTGATCTATCTATACTTAGTTAGATATGCACTTTAACTTGAATTATAACTTAGATCTTCTTATTTCCTACACCCTCACTGGGAAAATCTGCACTTCACTTGGCCATGTCGTGCCTTGCCCAACTATGTATTGCACAAGTCCAAGGCTCAAGCTAAGAACTTGGCCTATGAGACTACAAAATGTGCAGTACATGCTGGCCCAATTGTGCATTGTGCAATCCTAGGGATCAGTCATTCCACCTTGGCCATTGAGACTGAATGCAAAGTCTCTCCTTGTCACTACCTAGGCTAAATTGTGCATTGTGTAGTCTCAAGCCTCAAGCTGCATCACTAGTGTTATCACCAAAAAATTGATCATCTAGCCTAATTTACTAGATGGATCGAAGTACACCATGTAAAGCCAATTTTACCATAGTAAAATTGCTTTCACTATGAGAAATTACTTAATAAACCACATTTGTTAAGTAATTTATAATTAAACCCATGAAGAACAATTAAATAAATCATTATTTATTTAATTATCTTCTAGGAATAATTAATTAAACCATTGTTTAATTAATATTCGTTGTCATATTTGACCCAATTATGAAAAATAAACAGATAAATTATTAATTATCTTATTTTTCTCTAGGAATAATTAATTAATCACTAATTAATTATTATTCCTTGTCAAGTTTGACTAAATCCCTCAGGAATAATTAAATAAATCATTATTTTTTATTATTCCCTAATCATATTTCTTGAGATGATAAATAAGTCATTTATTTATTTATTATTTCTAATAAATGTTTAAATAATTTTTCCCTCCTAATCAAATATAATAAAATATTTCAAGTGGTTATTCCTAGAATGGGGTTAATAATATTTTATTATTGCTCATTATTCGAGGATAACTCAATATTTTGTTATAAATAGAAGGGTTTTTCCATTCATTATTCACTTTTGATTATTTTCATTGTTGCACTCACTGTTGTAACTCTGATTATTATCACTGTCACACACCATTTTTCTTCCATTTGAGTTCCCATTGAGCTCAACCATTTTATTTTTTGTGTTTACACATTATATAGGGCAGAGGTTATACACAAGATGAAGACATTTGAGGATAGTCAAGAACCCATCCCATAGAGGGGGACTAGTAACATTTATTTTTTCCCTTCACAGGTGTTATAATAAAATATATTCTTTGTATATCTCGTTTCCATTAGATTATTGGAGTTATTATTACTGTTTCATTTTGTTGTTTAACTATAATTGTGGCATAGAAAGGGACTTTGGCAGGTTTTGTTTCTATCAATTGCTTTAGATCTACAATGTTTAACAACCATTTATATTGTTGATATTGCTTGTCATCCACATTCTTAAGTTTTTTATTTTCGTACACCTTCGAGGGGAAAACACTATAACAAAATTGGTGACTCCATTAGTTTTTTACTTCATATCCAGAAACCAGGGTGACCTTCAGTTTTCAGCTTAGGGTTTCTTATTTTTTCAGTCTCTTAATGTTGTTTTCTAGCTTTTTAACCCTATATCTATCAAATTTCTAACTTCTAGAATTTTTCTGGTCTTTTCCACAGGTCACAGGAACCAACTACGATAGAGACGACAAATTTTTCTGAGACTTGCCACCTGGGAATCAAGGAGCAGAAATCGGACTTCTCTTCCCAAAAAGTGTGATCTGGAGGTCCAGAGCGCACCTTTCAGCCCAAAAAGTCTGATCCCCCATGAAATTAGGTCAGTACCTATGATTTTACGGTTTCTAGGTTTTTATCAGATCTGTTTCTAGGTTTTTCTTAGAGTTGGCTGCTGGGTTGGTTGACCTCTGTCTCATCCCACCTAGGCCTTGATCTACTCTGATTTACTCGTCGAAGTAAAATTTAGCCCCTTAGGGCTTCTAGTATGCATTCACCTTTGTAGGAGTATTTTAGCTGAGTAAGAAGTTTGAGTTTTAGCAGCACTTTCAGCCATATTTTCCATATCTATACCCTTATGTTTTAAATCTTCAAAGATAGGTTGTTTCCATACAAAGTTTCATTTTAAACCTTGTTTGGTCATTTTCCTCAAGGTCCCATTGGTTTCCCTAGGTTACTCACACATCTCCCTATCTTTTTGCAGAGACCTTCCTCTCTAGTTTTTCGTTGTTGTTGCACCACTTTCCAACAGCCTAGTGTCATTTGATCATAGTCACACACAAGAACACCTTAAGTGAATGGCACTTGGTTTACACTACCAAGCCAAGACTTAACATAATAAATTTATCTCCCCTCACAAAGACAAAGGCATATTGTTGATCTCCCTTCACAATTTTCATGCCACTTGTGTCTTACCACCATTGCGCCACCAAGGTGCTTGTCATGGAGACTCTTAGGCCTTCATCCCCAGTTTCTACTTGGGCATATTACTATTCCCCGTAGGGTTCAAGTTCATAGTCCCCCGAGTCCCCATACTGACTCTTCTCCTGGTTCATCTTATTCCTCATCTGATTCTGAGCCTCCTTCACCACATATAGTCACCATGTCTGGACCCACAGCTGGTGCAGGAACCCAACCTGGTCTTGGCTCTGGTTCTACTCTAGCGGTCACATCTAGTGAAACCATCTTAGGAACCGTTCTCGCAACCCCCATGATCCCTTTTATGGATGGGTTAAGTCTCTCGGATTTTAGTCAATGATAAATGACCCTATACACCATGATTCTAGTTGGCCTGCTGTTATAGACATTTTTGGGCACTTCAACCCCAATCATAAATGTCCATAAACTGAGGGCTCCTAAGTCCCTAAAAGTGTTGCTTCACTGCCTAAAGGAACAAGGTCAACTGATT
>APFE031091811.1:0-11155 GCA_000404065.3 Pinus taeda | reverse complement strand
AATCATTATTTGTTTATTATTCCTTAACCATATTTCTTGAGATGATATATAAATCATTTATTTATTTATTATTTCTAAGTAAAATTTTAAATACTTTTTCCCTCCTAATCAAATATAATAAAATATTCCAAGTGGTTATTCCTAGAATTGGGTTAATAATATTTTATTATTGCTCATTATTCAAGGATAACTCAGTATTTTGTTATAAATAGAAGGGTTTTTCCATTCATTATTCACTTTTGATTATTTTCATTCCTACAGTCATTGTTGTAACTCTGATTATTATCATTGTCACACACCATTTTTCTTCCATTTGAGTTCCCATTGAGCTCAAATATTTTATTTGTTGGGTTTACACATTATAGAGGAGAGAGACTCTACACAAGCTAAATATGTTTGAGCATAGCCAAGAACCCATCCCATAAAGGGGGACTTGTAACATTTATTTGTTCCCTTCACATGTGTTATAATAAAATCTGTTCTTTGTATATCTGGTTTCCATTGGATTATTGGAGTTATTATTATTATTTCATTTTGCTATTTAACTATTATTGTGCCATAGATTAGGACTTTGGAAGGTTTTGTTTCTATCAGTTGTTGCATATCTACAATGTTTAGAAGCCATTTATATTGTCGAGATTTTTTATCATCCACTATCTTAAGTATTTTTTCTTCGTACACCTTCGAGGAGAAAACACTATAACCACTGGCTACTGAGACTGCGCAATGCACAATTCCCTTAGCCAACCTCCCTTCCTTCATCATGGGAATTGCACAATATCTATCATAAGTCCATGAGCTTGCTTCCTGATCTTACTTTGAAAGTTGATTTGCGAAAGCTAATGTAATATTTCCATGAGTACCTTTTCCTCCTATAGGTATCACAATTATTGAGCACCTCTCTCCAATAGTCATTGTTGTCATGACACCCAAGAGAGATGCTTCAAAATATACCACAAAAACAAATACCGTGGAAGAAGTTGAGAGCACACCATTAAAATTTCCAATATATTCAGACATTCAACTATTTTGTGGAAAAGGAATTTAATCTAACATGGTAGAAAGTGAACCAAGACTTTTTAGTAAAGAGCTTCCAAGAAGATTTAGAGGACCGGAAAGTATACATTAATGTCTAGAAATCAAGGCTGCACAGAGTTGCATATATCCAACCTTCCCATGTACAGATGTTATCAACTAGGTTGTTTCACATATCGATGTGAAGACTATGGCTTTGAAAAATGTTAGCGGATAGAAGCTTGCTACTTTTCTGGCAGCACATTACAGTCTTATGTACCATTTTCTCGAGCCAAAAACACTCATGGATTTGTAATTCTATTCCACCAAAAGCTATGTGGGCACGAAGGGCATTGCTAAAATTTGGGTGAAAGAGCCATCAAAGTTTCAACAACACCCACCAACAAATACAAGACAAAATATCTCATGAGGGCCTATCAGTTGTTGATCATACTAGCTTGCAGAATCTACGGTCAGAGGAGCAGGGAGCCCTTTCTAAAAGGGTGAGAAATATTATTGAACTAGGTTTTGAATGAGGGGAAGTCATTCAATTGGTTAGACTTGTTGGCTCGATGATTAATTATCCATGTAGTGAACACCTAGAATCCTCCCAAGGGTAGGAAAGAAAGATTCTACATGTCTGCATATCTACTAGATGCAATATGTGCACATAATACATTCCCTAGCATGAATTGGACTTGGACACCTCGAGATCCTTTTGTGCACATCCACTATAGATTGTTCTCAGATTATAGCCACTGGGGAGTAATGGAGAACCTAACAGACCACTTCCTTATTTTTCTATACAAAATTATCTTTGAGGAAGAACCACCTTGCATGTCATGTCGGGCAATGGAAGCAGTATCGAGATTGTAGATTGGTTTTCCTCACCGGATGGCACCTTTCTTAGAGTGTTCGGTGGTCATAAGTCACCACATATTTTTCCAGGTTATGCCACTGACAAGCTTATCATGCAAGAAGTTTCATATCGTCTCTCCACAGTGTTGTTACCATCTTTGCATAGGAAGAAGAAAGAACCTTGGTCAACTCTTCCTATGCAAATTGGATTGTATGAGATTAAGAACCTAAAATTCATGGAGACCGAAGGAAAGAAGATAGAGAAGTTTACATTCGGTACTCTATACTTCAATCTGTATGATTCCCATGGTATTTACAAATACCACTGGGCGAGGATTCACTTCCAGTGGCTCAATGAGACATTTCACTGGCCGAAGGAGGATCCATGGAAGAATTGTTATAATGCATCCAAGTCCTACGAGCTGGTCAGTTTTGCAGGAACTTCATAGGTGCCTCTGCAAAAGGAAGTTACTTTGGAAGTAATGCCAACAGAAGGGAGTAGCCCCACATAGGATAATGGAAAGAGAAAGTTTTCTTATAGTCTAGGGGTAGAGAAAAGACGTAAGATGAAAGTGGATCCAGCTATTAAGAAAGTGGCTATAGCAGCAGAGGAAAGAGGAAACAAAGGATGCAGAGAGAAGAACGGAGGAAGAGGGAAGAGTAGAGCAGATTGGAGGAATAAAAGCAGAAGTAAGAACAAGAAGATAAGCAGAAGTAGGAAGAAGAAGAGAGGCACAGCGCAATAGCAGAAGCAATAGCGCAGAAACAATTTGAAGAGAAAGAACAAAACTGACATCCAACAGAGGAGGAGAGCAAACAGTTGTAGGCTCAGGTGCTTGCTCAACAGATTGAAGAGTTGATAGAGATCGATGACATCGAGGTGAAACAGAAGCTGCATAATCAAGATGTTGAACTAGCTCCTGGCACACAGCAAGTCACTATCCAGTCTCGACCACCTCCAACAGCAGAGTCAGCTCCAGGCGAGGAAGGGGAAGTTTTTTCTCTTGATGATGATCCGATTATGGACACATACAATTTGTCTTACGATGAAATTTAGAAGAAGATTGTACAAGTGCGTAAGAATCATTTTTTGGATGATCTCACATCACCTACATTTATTATAGAAAGGGTTATCGTGGTGGGAACCAGGAAGAATCTAAATGCCATTGTTGAAGCCAACTTGGCCTTCACAGGTGCAGCAAAGTCAAACACTAATTATTTGATGTCCAAGAATAAAAAATTGGCAAAGAACTTACATGTTTTCAGGAAAGAGGTTGAACATCTCCACAGAACAACTCAGAACGCAGCTTTTGCACAGGTCTATCTAGAGGAAATGAAGGCAAAGATACTTGGTGAAGCATTGACACTTGGAGATACCATGTAGAACCTCTATGAGAAGCTTGTTACCATGCATAAGGTCATTTTCCACTTACATGGCTTGCAGCAGAATTGTAAAGACTTTTTAAAAAATATCAGGAATGTGCAAGCTACAATTGTTGTCATGCATGAATGGTCAATGCGATACAAAGGGATGTGACTTGACTTATTTAAGAAAATGAAGCAACTAGTAGAGCTGGAGAAAGAAAGTGTTCGGATGCTAATCCTGAACAATAAACAATTTTCCTCATTCATTAGTAACATTCAGGCCTCGTATGCATTGTTATACAATGGTCTAGATTTCTTAGTGAAGTCCCATAGGATCCCATTGTTGGGTAGCGGAGGTCCCACGTAACAGTTTTGGGATCGAGAACCTCTAAGTAGGATAAAAATATTGTAAAACTTTGAAATATGCGGAGTGCTAAATGTAAACGGTCGATTCAAAGGGTTGTCCACCCAAGGAATAATATAGAATAATAGGAAGTAATTCGACATGCAGACCATAGGAAGATATAAATAGAGTGAGGCTCTATGGGTAGAAAGTAGCTATTGGGATGTAATGTTGGATCTGTTATGTAATGGGTTTTTGAGAAGAAAAGCCTTGAAGCGTCAATAAGTCGGAGTTGAGGGTTTTGGGTAGTAGATAGAGGCTCTGCAGCTATGTGCGCAGAGGCTTGGAAGAGTTCGTAGCTGTGTGCATGGACCCCTGCAGCTAAGTGCGTAGGACGGATTTGGATGTATTAGTGAAGAAAGTGAATAAAGATAAGTTGACTCTGAAATTCTGTGTTAAATCTAAACTATCGCGGATCTGGTTAATGCATCGTGAATATAATTGTTTGATCTATGTGCATATGCTCATGTTATGAATATATGTGAATCTGTATATGTTCTAAGTGTGTGAATGGGTTAGTTCTGTTAAATTTTTACTTAAATACCATAAAAAGTAGGTTGAGTCTATAAACAGTGCATTAATAAGTGTCAACAAGTATTCTGGGACTGGATCTGTGTGAAGCAGAGTGGCACAAAGCCACAGAACAGTGCTCGAAACCTCCAAACCACATCAAGACATCCCAAGGGTGTGGAAACCTAGTTCCAGCACCCTCCCTTGCAACCTCAGGTGAGACCTCAATCCGCGCTCCATGGGATGTTGCCGAAAGGGCCAGTAGCTGCGGGATTTGTTTGGCTAATTAATTCTTCCGAACCTGGGTCAAGCCCATATAAGCCAACACCCATCAGTTGGATCACCAATTGAAGCCAAACCTAGGAAGCGGGTTAGGCAGGAGATAGAAGAATACTTGGAGTAGCTTAGACAGATGGCCACTAAGGAAGATTTGGAGGTGAATAGGTAGAATATGAAAAACTACATTGGTGGCCCTGTCCAACTGAGAACAATGTTGTTCATGCTCCATAAGGAATTTGAAATAGGTTCCAAATCATTGTACCCAGATTCCATTGAAGTTAGAGTTTGCTTCCATTCAGACACCATCACACAGTTTGTGGATGTCATTGCACAATACCAAGCTTGGCACCAATGCGTGACCGAGAGACATCAAGTGGAATTTGTTGAGATATAGTTTTCCCAAACTCAAGCATGATAGTGTTTTGTCTTGTTAGGTTGTCTAGTGTCTCTAACCTATTTTGTCTTATGTGAGTATGAGTGTAAATTGTAATCTTCTTTTGTAAATAATTTGTAAGCGGAATTCTAAGTGTCAATATTGGAATGTGAAGAGTCATGATGTAATGTAATGAGTCATTTTGTAAAGAATTTGAAGATTCATGAGGAGAGTCCAAAAGTCACAAAGGGGAGTTGAAGATTCACACCGTGTTGTTATGAATATAACCTCATAACTCATGTAAAGGGCTTTTGGGAGCCAATCCTTTGGCTAGGCTCAAGCTTAGAATCAGGAGCTTGGGATTTTGTGAGAGCCTTAGCTTCTTCATAGCATAGAGGGAGTATATTTCTTTGGAGGAGCAGGTGATATTGACTTCACATTCCACTATTGGGGCTAGTGGTTTATCAACGGTATATGTATGAATGGAACTTTCACTTAATAAAAGCTCAGAGCCGACATGTTTTCATGCATATGTTGTAAATATAGTAGGATTATTCTTGTTATGTTTGCAATGTATGTTATTTAACTTACACTTATGTTTATGAACTATTTCGTTTGCATTGGTACGAATCTTGTTGAATGTTTGTTGTTATTTAATTCATCATTGTTAACTTGTCAACTATTTTTCATTTTAGCTTGTGATTTCATTTATGCTCATGTGTTCCTTTCAATATTAGTACTATTATAGGCTTCTAAGGGGATCACTCATTTTTCTTTTAGCATGTTAGAACCTTCGTGCATTGCACTTGACTTTCTGTAGGGTCAAACACTTGTTCTCACCAAAGTCATCATACATCACTCTCTGTGTTATTGCAACCAAGGGATATCATTAAAACCCACCTCATTGACAATAGGGTTGTATTCCGGATGGGGATACTACATCAAATGGTGTGAGGTATAATTGGGACTTCATATTGGGGATATCCCTTGAATGTTTTTGGATCCAACATCATCAACAGGTACTTGGACGTGTGACAATATATTGAGCATGGTACTCTTCCCTTTGATTTATCTACACAATAGAAGAGGGAAGCCATATTAAATGCTTTATCTTACTATTTGGTACATGGAGTGCTTTTTAGAAAGCACCATAATAAAGTATTTCCCAAATTCTTAGAAGCACTAGATTCATAAAAGGTGTTGTGTGACTTTCACAATGGATCAGGTGGAGGACACTTCGTGGGTGACACTACAATGCACAAAGTCATGCAAACTAGGTTTTATTGGCCCACACTTTTCAAAGATGCTCACGCATATGCTCACAAGTTTCTAGTATATCAAAAACACACCAAACGAGAAAATAAGTCAGTCGCCTCGTTGCATCCTATCGTTGTGGAAAAACCATTTCAATGATGGGCTTGGATATTATCAATGAGATCTTCCTGCACTTATCAAAGTAGTACCACTACATTCTTACTGCCATAGATTACTTCACGCAATGGATAGAAGTGGTTCCACTCAATCAAGTGAATGATTAGGATGTCATCAAATTCCTCAAACAAAACATCGTTACTAGGTTTGGCATTCCGACTTCACTTTTTTTACAATGAAATGCATTTCTCACTATTAAAATTATATGATTTTTCATTGGAAAATGGAATCGTATTGAAGCATTCTACTAATTACTACGCACAGGGAAATGGTCTTATTGAGTCTACCAATAATAACCTTATCTAAATTATGAAAAGGAATGTTTTCTATGAACAGAGGAACTGGCACTCTACTTTGGTGAATGCCCTATGGGCTAACTGAGTCATGCCTAAACCTTCTCTGAATACATCTCCTCACTTCCTGGTGTACAGAAAAGATGTCATCCTACCCCTGAACATTATTTTCCTTCCCTTCAACTTCACAAGAATCTCAAGGTAACCCGTGTCTATTGGTTCAAAGTAGGATAAACACTCTTCTCAAGCTATAAGAAGAAAGAAAGAAAGCTAAAGAAAAAAATTATCTCCATCATATTTGTATCAAGAAATGGTTTGATAAGAAGTCTACAAGGAAAACTAAATTCAGTGTGGGTGACCTGGTCTTGAAGTGGGATAAATCCCACGAAAACAAAGGTAAGTATACTAAGTTCCAATCCTTGTGGATCGAACTGTATATCGTGCACAAGAAGTTTTACCATCATACCTACCATCTTCAATCCTTAGATGGGAAAATTGAATCTCTTCCTATTAATGGCCAAGATTTAAAACAGTATTTTCAATGATGGTCCAGGGTTGTGCCCTACTCTATCTACATAGTCTGTTCTTTTGTTGTTTGTTTTGTAGTCTTGTCTTGTTGTTTCCTTTCATTTATGTAAATATGTGTCATGTGTGAACATGTTCTTTGGGTTCACTGCATGTGGATGAATTGAAAAGAGTCTTATGAGACAACAAAATTTGCCTAACCTTTAATCCTTCTTCTTCATTTTGGTTACACCTCTCGATCAACGATGTTTTGACGGAAAATATGATCCTTGTGTAAGGATAGCTTTGTGTTGAGCCATGATACCCATGTCTATTTTGGAAAACTTTCGTCGTCACTTAGTTCCTTATGTTTTGGTGTTTTCCATGCTTTTCCAATCAAACAAAGAAGGATAAGGGGAAAATCTCTTACATATGCTTCTTTGAAGGAAAAACCTCTTCTACTCTCAACAACTCTGGATCCCTCTTCCGCCCGTGAAATGAATAAGTGCCTATGCATAGTCCTATATATATAAAATACATAAATAAAGGGAAAAAGAAGAGAAAGGTTTCCTACGCAGGGAGGTGAAGTAAGAAACTTTGTCTAGGCACTATCCAGGCTCACTCACAGCAAAGCAATGTTTTTGTTCCTATAGTGACTCTGTCAGGGTATTGTCCAAGTCTGCTGGCAATGGAACAACAACAAATATGAAAAACTATACTCTAAAAATCTAAATCTTGTGAACTATACTACCCTTTCCTTATTCGAAACATTGCGATATTTCTAGTATTATGTTTGCGTTCAACCAAGAAAGGACAAAGGGGACTATGTTTATTCACTGGGTAAGTGGGGAAACTAAAGTGATATGCATGATGAATCAACACTCCTTAAATAAATAGAACATGCATGAAAGAATTAACCAAGGAAGAGAAGCTAGAATTCTATCAGTGTGTCGCCAAGTGTTATCATTGCTACAACACCCTCCAAAATGTTGGCCTACATCCAAATTTCAGAGCCTACTTTGACTTTTTTGTTGTCATTGCAAGTATTAAGAGTCATCACATGTGTATTCTCCAAGTTTTTTGGTCTCGTTTGTAAGAAAATCAAAGTGTCATGTTTTAGCTAAGGTAAGTTCCGCACACCACACAAGTGTGGTTTTGGTGTGTTTCAAGGGATGATCTTTGTGTTAATGAGTTTTACTTATCATGTAAACATGTATGGCACTCATTTCCAAAGTTTCAAGCACTATGGCACAAGTGCCATCAGGATTGTCACAAAGGGTATCCTTGGTGTTGCACTTGGTGTCAACAATCGCAAAGTTGTTGCATTGAGGAAAGTATGGTATTCATTTGTCATGAGTGCTTCTCGTTGTGTCATCAAGTAGTCTAAGTGTGTTTAGCCTCATCTCATTGATCCAACACTTAGTCAAAAACTGGAAAACCCCCTGACCAGGTAACTCAGCCTCATTCATCCCTCTTGTACTGAACACTGCATAGTCTCAGCCCTCAAGCAATAGCCTTATCTCTTGGCACTACATAATGTGTAGTATCTACCTCCCATAACTATGCACTATGCAATCTCTGTGCTCAAGCCCAACCCCTAACCTCCAGAATTGCACAATATTTCCCTCCAAACAACCTTGAACTGACCAATACATAGTATTATTATTTAAGCCTCAACGTTGACCTCCTAAACTATGCAATTGTGTAATCACCTGGCCTTGTTTCCTTCCAGAACTACGTAAAGGGAAAACTTAGTGCTCAAACCCTCAACCTAGCTCCTTGAATCCCTCAATTGTGCAATTTTCAAGCTCGGTCTAGCTTGAACTATGCATTGTGCAATCTAAAGGCTCAGTCCTAACCCTTGATTTCCTAAGGTGCACAATTGTGAAGTCCCTAAGCCTCTCTCTCATCCTGCCACCCAATTTCAACTCATCTTATAGATCATCATGTTACATCTTAGACTAGGGGTTTATCCAATTGATGTCATCTTGTCATGAGTGAATTGTAGTCACAGGTATTCTATCATGCTATGACATCATTATGATGAAGAATATGGAGAGGGAGGCCATGATAAAATACACCTCTGTACCTACAAGTACAAGATGATCAATCAAGAGGAAGAAAAGGGACATCAGATTGCAACAACAACTTGAGATCTAGATAACACCAAAGACTCCTCATCTCTAAGCCATACAAAGGTCAAAGAAGAGATCATGTTCTATCTTCAAGGAGACAAAAAGAAAGCAATGAAAAAGAATGGCTTGACATTGCCATGTAATCAGTGTCATGTCATGAGTCATCATGTGCCACATCATTTGTGGATTATGTAAATTCTTATTTGAAAATGTATTGTAAAGTGGAATTCCAAAGGAAATACAGAATGAAAAGATTCATGTAAGAGTTGAAAATTCATATGGAAGTCAAACAAGCATGAGGGTAGTCTAAGAGTCATGAGGGAGGTGAAGGATCACCCCACCCTCATTGTACAAGAAAAAGGCTTTTCACCTTGGCTTCCCCATAAGTCATCAAAGAGACTAAGTTAATACTTTTGGGGAGAAAGTAGTGGCTTCAATGCTCCACTATTGGAGCAAGTGATGTTCATTGTATACATGCATCTTGGGAATTTTACTTATTATTTGAGGCCTGATGGCCAACACATTTTTCATGCATGGATTATGAATATTTTTAATATTGTTTTGTAAATGTTTTATGATCATGTCTGCTTTCAAATATACTAAAGTTGATCCGGACTTACACAGGAACGCAACAAAGCACAGAGATAACCATAAACACAAAGATGTAGCGGAAATAATACTTCATTTCATTAATGTAAATTACTGAGATATGCTTACAAATAGAAAATGGAAATAAACAGCTAGGGTGATGGTAGCTTATTATTGACAAGAGATGTGGTGGATACATCCTCTAAATTGTGTTACAATGAGGCTTGAAGGCCTATTTATTTTTGAGAAACAATGGAAAACCCTAAACATCCAAAAACCTAACCCTAGAAGATGAAATGCCAAACTGTGGGCCCCGTTTGGATAAATTGGTACATCAACTTCCCGAGGTCGTAACTTTGGCATATGATCTCATTTTGATGCATACAATATCTCGTTAGAAAGATATATCTGATAACTACAACTTTGGGAAGAGCAACATCGGTCCATGAACCCATGTTGCTCCCAGTTTTCCCAAAAAACATTGTTTAGGGCCTCAAAACAGCACCGGAAGTTTAAGACCCGAAAAAAATGCTAAAAATAGTAAACTGTGCTACAATTAATAAAACTGAAAAGCTGAAAAAAACAATGGTGGGGGTCCAAGTGGACTTGGCAGGTGGCCACCAATATCCACCTGAATCATTCCTCCCCCCTTAGGAAGTAATGGTCCCCATTGTATTGAGTTCATCCATGAGATGAGGAAACTTCTATTGAACTTGGTCCCTGGTGAGCCACTTGCCCTGGTGAAGGAGTTGGTCTGCTTTGACAACTCAATACAGTTGGATGTTCTACTGGCGAGTGTGTTTGATCTGTGTGTCCATGATCTGATCAATTGCAGCTTGTTTCATGCAATCTGGATTTAACTCTGTGGGTGTGAGTTGTTTTAAAATGTCAAATGTGTCTAGTAATGGTGGAAAGTATGGTCGAAGGCAATCCACATTGAACACTGGGTGCAGGCTTGTTGTAGATCTAACCCAAGAATATTATAGATCTGATATGAAAATATAAGATAATGCAAATAAACCCAAGAAATAAGATAGAAATGAGTCCTTATTGTCAAACCCTTAAGGTAGGGCAACACCATACATTCACTCCTTAAGGAAGGAGAATACTCCACAAGCCATATGCCTGTTCATACAAGAATAGTTCTCTTCATATCTCTCCATGTGGAGTCTCTAGCCTCTATATAGGCCTCATACATACAATACCATGCATCATTACCATGGTTTCCTCATACCATCAACTAATACCATGGGTCCCTTACATTATTATTAACTACTGGTGGTCCCTTACATGACATGGGTTAACCACCTTATTTATTACTATGGCCCATCCCATTATTACATTATTACCTTGGGTACCTCCCTCGGTACCCCATATTAACACCCCTAGGTATATAACATTC
>APFE031091810.1:36645-62848 GCA_000404065.3 Pinus taeda | reverse complement strand
CCTATATATAGAAAGGAGGTCTTTTCATTTGTATCATCGAAGAATTGTTCATTTATGTAATGTAAAGGAGGTTGCACCCTCAAAGAGGCTGAATTCTAAGGCGTTGATCTATCCTTTCTATCTTTTCTTGAGCTGGTTTCATAACATTTGGTATCAAAACTTTGGATTCTAGGGTTTCGCTGCTCCAAACAGGTCATCGTGGCATTTTCGCTATAACGTGTTTTCTGCGATGTTTCAGAAGTTGAAAAAAAAACCATTTGAGAAGACATCGCGCTACATCTTGGATCTGAATTTCAGAACTTCTCGCACTATATTTGCGGAGATATGATTTGAGGAAGTTGGTCTTTTTGCAGACTCCTGAATTACATTCCAAACAGGTGACCTGGGGAAAATCCTCATAACATTCTCTCTAAGCATCGGATTGAAATTTCGCAAAACGGTACAGAAAGAGCATGGAATGTAGTTTCTTCTATATATTTTTTAGAGTAAAAGGTCCAAATAGTGACACATGGCACTTCATACAAGTTCGCTCTTCTGGAAAGGTCTATCATGAGGTCATTGTGGGAGATTTGGTATAACTCTTCATTGAAGAATCCAATTGGGGTCAAACTGGTGGAATTAGAAAGAGGACATAGAGGGCTACTCTAGGTCACAATTTTAGAACTCAAAGATCTAAAAGTATAGTGTTATAGTCGTTTCAGGATCGAGCTCCTAAAAGCAAGAAAAAAACAAGATGAGGAAGTTTGATGGGAAGGATCCTGTAAATTGGATACTTCAGATGGAGCAATATTTTGATCTACATGGTGTACCATTGTTACAAAAGTATGTATTGCATATTCATATTTAGAACCGGATCAATTTTTATGGTATAAAGGGCTTTGTTCTCGTAAACAACTTGTTATGTGGTCAATTCTCACAGAGGAAATGATAGCACATTATGAGGATACAAAGAGCAACACCTTCTTTAGAGCAACACCACAACAATTGGAAACAGTAAAAGGGCTTTGTGACATACTAGAAAGTAAAATTATGGCAACAATGAATTCCACCCCTCATAGCTATGAAGATGGAAGTGTTGTTTCTCCTAGCCTTCCACAACCTACAAGAGTCACACCACAACAATTGGAAGAAAAAAGAGAAAAAGGGCTTTGTTACAATTGTGATGGCAAATGCACTAAAGGTCATAAGTGTGTTGACAAGAAATTATTTTACATAGAGTATGAAGAGGAGGAAGAAAATGATCAAGAAACATCAAAAGAAGAGGATATACGCCAGGACCCCACCCCAGAGAAAGAAGAAATGAATCATACCATATCTTGTAAAGCATTGGCAGGAATTACCACTCCTCAAACTATCGAGATAGAAGGACATATCAAGAAGAAAAATGTTCAAGACGTGAAAGATCACATCGAGCATCAAGAAATGAATCTGACCATATCTTGTAAAGGATTGGAAGAAATTATCACTCCTCAAACTCTAAAGATGGAAGGACATATCAAGAAGAAAAAGGTTCAAGTCGTGAAAGATCACATCATGCATCAACAACAAGTTCTCCAACTTTTAAAGGATAATGCCACTTTGGTGCAAAATCGAATGAAACAACAGGTAGATCAACATCGTAGTGAAAAATGTTTTGATATAGGTGATTGGGTATTTTTATTGCTAAGACACTTGGAGGTAAAAATGGATCATGATAGTCTTAAATACTTTTTAGAACAACTATTATCTTTAGAAGAACAGAAAAAAGGTGTCACAAATATGTTGGGTTATGACTTTGACATCATCTATAGAAAATGGAAGCAAACTTTTGTTGCAGATGCACTCTCAAGAAAGGATGAGGATGTGGAAGCATTGTTTTATGCTATTTCTATTATCCAACCAGATTGGATAAACAAAGCAAGGGATGAATCGAAGAAGGATGAAGAAGTATGGCCACTTATTCAAAAGTTGCAAAAGATCCCAATTCAAACAATATTGCCAGAAATTGAAGAGGAAGGAAAAATCATATTGGAACGTGGAGCAGTCACAGAAACAAGAACCTGACAGCTACAAAATCAATCAATTTCAGAGTACTCATCAAGTGGAAGAACTTACCCACTGAAGATTCCACATTGGAGGACAAGAAGTTTATACAAAAGCATCAAGAACTACTTAAGCGTTGAGGACAACACTTTTTGAAGGAGAGGGGCATGTTAGGCCCCTATACTACTAGTGTAACCCCTTATTGTTATTAGTACAACCCCCTTATTATATTGATGTACCCATGTAGTGCCCATATTGTTACTATTGGGCCCCATAGAAGCCCACTATTGTTATTATTGTGCCCTTACATTATTATTGTTATGTCGGCTCTGATTATTTTATGAGCCCTTAGAATCCTATATATAGAAAGGAGGTCTTTTCATTTGTATCATCCAAGAATTGTTCATTTATGTAATGTAAAGGAGGTTGCCCCCTCGAAGAGGCTGAATTCTAAGGCGTGGATCTCTCTTTTCTATCTTTTTGTGAGCTGGTTTCATAACATGCTTACACTGAGAGAGAGTGTGTATGTTTTAGGGGTCAGAAGGAGAGACAAGGGGAGATAGAGATATAGATGGGAGGGGGAAGAGGGAAGAAGAGCGAGGAAAAGACAGGGAGGGAGGAAGAGATGTAGATATGGAGAGAGAAATGTTAAAGAGAGAGAGAGAAAGGGAAGAGAGAGAGAGGGGAGGGGTAAGGGAGGTAGAGGGAGAGAAAGATATATATGGAGAGAGTGTGTATGTTTAGGGGCTGAGATAAAGAAATAAAGAAGAAGAGACAATGGGAGATAAATATATAGATTAATGAGGTAGAGATGTGTTTACACTGAAATCAATGCACGCTATTAATCTAATTACTTTGAAATTAATGTACATAATACATCTTGTTGCATCAAATCAGAAATCGACATCTACACTAAAATCAATGCATCTAGTGCAAACAATCAAATAGGATTATAAATCAACATCTATACTGAAATCAATGCATCTAAAACAAGCAATCAAATATGATTAGAAATCAATATCTACACTGAAATCAATATCTACTTCACTGATATTTGAAGGACCCCCCTTTCCCATTTCATAAGCTGTTAAGATCCCATGAAGTTTTTCAACATTAAGGTTCTTCAAATCCCACATTTCTTCAATGGCAGAGACTTTCAAATCGAATTTTGGGGTTACATATATAGGATTTTCTCAACCAGAATTGATTATTTTACTTCATCACCAATATTTCTCATTGAATTAACTATCTAATCTACCCTAAGAAATAAACTTGCAATACTTTCATCACTATGCATTCTGAGGGTTTCATATTGAATTCGAAAAGTTTGAAGTTTGGAACTCTTTAACTTAGTGTCACCTTAATAACTCTGGATGATATTTTTTCCATATAGCGTTTGCCGTATTTAGCTACATGAAATTTACAAGTTATGATTCTTCCAAGCTTCCCAATAGAGCGTTGACAACCTTTGCATTAGTCTCATAGTTTTTATTTTCTTCTTCATCTGTGGGAATGAAGGATGGATAATGATATCCTCCTTCAACGATTTCCCAAACATCAACTCCAAGTGACTACAGATAATCTCTTGTTCTGAATTTCTAGAAAAATAAGTTGGATCCATTAAATAATGGTGGCTTGATAGATGCTACTCCCTCTTGATTTCTCATCTTGATTAATCTTCCTTCAAGCAATGAGGCTTCTTTTGAAGGACTTGCTCTAGTTCCAATTGTTAGTCATAATCATAAAGGATCAAGCAAGCACATTTATTAGCAACTACAGTGCTTTCAGATCTATCAAATTTGAACCCCCTTCATGCTCCTTGGTGTACACCTGTTTCAGATCAAACCATTCATTAATAACCCATAAGTTGCACACCTAGCACATTGATCTCCACCTCCTTATATAGCTTAGGTCTTAGCCAATACCTTAGGCCAATCTCGTAGTAATGAAAATGAATAATGCTGATCTACTTTCTGCAGTTGAAAGACCACAGGGAATTTCTGTGAATCTATCAATTTAATCCACTGGAAAATTTTATTCTATCCCATATTATAATTAAATCTTTAGTGAAGTCTTTCATCAATGCAGATCTTCTATAGACAATTCCACATCTATTTCGTTGAAATTCAATTAATTGATAGTTTAACGAATTGATAACCAATAATATATATTTGATAAAAACATTAAACATTAAACAACATGTCTTGGATGATGATCATTCACATACTAGGCCTTATAAACTCTATTACTATCATTTGTAATACAATTCCTTTGTTCCATTAAGCCTTGTAGTTGCTTCCTACAACTGCTAATTATATTCCCCTCATATGCTTCATATTTATAGCTAACATCGCTCACAAATTTCACCATTTTGATGCATGCAATTGTCAGAATTGTTGGATTAAGAGAAATCCTATTTTTCTACAATGATCAGATCCCTAGGCCTCTATTAATTGGCTTAGAAACTAACCTATGGGCTCCTAGTTGTGTCCTTCAGAAAGTAATTCATCCATACCAATATCTTGACGGAAGGACGAAGGAGAATTTTGAAATAGTGGTGAGCATCCAGTGGTATTCAGAAAACATGGATGGACGGAAGTTAAAATGAAATACATAGACATGTGATCCATTTAAAATGACCGCAACAAGTGGTAGGAAAACAAAAACAATTACAAAAACTTTATTTTTTGGTTTGAAACTGAAAAACAATTCAAAAACGTTTCATATCATCCCTCCCTTTGCTTGTGTATTGATGAAGAATATTCCATGATTATGAAATCCAAACCATTAATATTATTTTATTTGTAAAAGATTTGAAATTGCTGAAGCCCAATTCCAATATAGACCACACCTATAGGATTAATTACATTCCTTATACAACTATAAACCAAAAATATTTAATCTCTGTCATAAATATATTAATTACCCAATCGCATGTCATAGTCAAGATTAAGTTAGTGCATGTGAAAGAAACAAAGATA
Source organism: Pinus taeda (assembly GCA_000404065.3). Lineage (NCBI taxonomy): Eukaryota > Viridiplantae > Streptophyta > Pinopsida > Pinales > Pinaceae > Pinus > Pinus taeda. The sequence goes on along the minus strand of APFE031091810.1, from coordinate 57,845 downwards.
GTAAGAAGATAATAAACTGCAACCAAACTGCTAAATTACACACAAAAATACAAAATCTGAGAGTGAATTTCTGTCTCTAATTGATAGTTTCTATTTATAACAAAATTAGAGTCAGTTACATCAATTAAATTTTGATTCCATCAGGCGGTGCTGCCCCTTCAATTCTAAATAAGCTAAGGCAGTGGGGGTTGGAGGCAATGTTGACTCTTCGAATCTAAATAAGTTAAAGCGATGATGAAGATTGTAGAGATGCCTAAAGGGGGGTGAAATGACATTATCCCCTTTAATTATTTCACCCAAATTTTTTTTGGTGAGGATTTTATAAATGTCTACAAATTGATCTTCTGATCTACATAACTCCAAAAACCATTGTCTTGAGCTATTATTATCTTCTCTTCGGGATTTCCTCATAATGGGCATTCTTCTTTTCTCTCTTGTACCTGCATACAATTGATTACTGATGTCCATATAAAAATAAATCCATTTACTGAGGTATATGGGTACCATCTGCTGTACTCGCTATTTCTCTAAGAAGCCTTTTCAGCTAGATGGTTCATTAATCATGATAAAGTGTTGGTCGCTTACATTTCGACTGCATCTCACATTTTAACTTCTTCGATTACGCATTAAGCTTAGATATGAGTACCCATACCACCCTTGTATCTACCTAGTGGTTAATTTCACAACTTGATCTCACATCCCCTCTCTACTAAAGAGGGATAAACAATACATTCCTGACTCAACAATTAAATATCAAGCTTAGTTACGAGTACACCCTCGTATTTACCTTGTGGTTAATTCAGAAACTTGATGTCACTTCCTTTTTCTACCTAAGAGGGATAAATACTACCCATTTGACTCAACAAGGCTTACAACACACATGAGAAATCAAATTTTGGGTGTCAAATACAACCGATCATGCACCCCTTATAACACAAATGCCTCATTACAACAATCTCAAGTCAGGTACAATAAATACAAAGGTCAATTGCTCAAATATATAAGCCCATTTAAATTCTATATTTACATCATCTTCATTGGAATTATCCACACTGATAGTGTCTTCGTGAACCCTTTTTCTGTTCATTATCCTCAGCATAATTTTACATCAAAACTGCTCAACTATGCTACAACAAATTATTGTTAATCCCTAAATCCATACATCAAATTTTCCACTCGCAGTCTTATTGGTCTCAAATCCATGCATTAAATTTTATGTGTCCCACTTTAATTAAAATTGTGAATTCAAAGAGTAAAAAAGTATATAGATTTTTATCATATCATTCATATTAAATATAGCCTCACACCCTAGGCTCAACTCAACGCGTAGGTCTAAAATCATATAAACAATTCCATTCTTACATATTTGTATGTGTAATCTTGGAGCTGTAGCTGCATTTTGTAGTTTTTGTGTGCTTTGTTGCTTTGAAAAATAGAGAACACAAAGCTTTGATACCACTTGAAGGAAACAAAGACAACAAATGTGAGAATACTGATGCGACATCACCTAAATTATGCATCTCTAGAATTTAAGCAACCGACCTCTCGACGACCTCAAACAATACCCAATTCAACTTTACCTTGCATTTGCATCCACCACGGCTACGTTGACCCGACTTCGAACCAAAGTCTCCTTGGTGTCTCCTCCCTCACATACTATACTAGGCTCTTCTTTAGCTCTTCGAATCCTCTAACAACTTCAAATAATAATGGGTAGATAATACTTGCACAATGTCAACCTCAAGTGCATGTACAAACTTACTTCGACTCCAATGCTCTCAGACTCCACAGAACACTATTCTACACACTAACACTAATAAATTATTTTGGTTATGGTCACAGGATGACTACATCCACTACGACTGAGTAGAGGTGGCTCTATACTTTCAGATGGCAATTGCATAAATATTGAGTTGTTCTCACGGGGGCTTCATTGGGGAAAAATTGACATAATATATTGAAGATATAATAGGGGTTAAAAGAGTTTTTATATTGGTAGGTATAAAAAATGGAGCTCAAAGTTAATGAAAAATATAAAAGGGTATAAAAACTGTTAATGAAAAAATGGATAACTATAATATCTAGTGAAAGTAGGGGTTTTGTTAATTGGGAAGGTGTATTGGTAGGGAGTTAAATAATGTGATTTTTAGAGACAATTTCCAATATGTAGTCAAATTAAGGGTAGTGTTTAGTATGCCACTAATAAACATGATATGTCAAAGGTTCATTGGGTGAAGCCTATGTGGTTGTTCTATGTTCACTTTCAAACAATGACAGTAAAAAACGATTCTAATATGCTCAACTCCTATCTCAAGTATTCTAGCTACTCTACTTGTTTCTAGGCCCTCCCGTGAGGGAGTTGGCCCAGGACTGGCTCTATACCACTTGAAAGACAAAGAACACATTCATATGCTATCAATTGAAAGAAATAGAGACAGTAAGAAGATAATAAAGTGCAACTACAACTGCTAAATTACACACAAATACGAAAGCCAAGCACAAATATCTGCCTCTCGCTAGTAATTTCTATTTATAACAAAATTAGAGTCCACTACATCACCTTCAATTCTGAATAGGCTAAGGCTATGGGCAGTGGGAGGCAATGTTGACTCTTTAAATCTGAATATGTTAAAGCGGTGTTGATTATGGCAGGGATGCCTAAAAGGGGTGAAATAATTATCTCTATCAAAAGGAATGGGTTTGTGTTTTTTGCGACTGATTTCTTAGCTAGGTCATTCTTGCTTCTCGGGGATAATGACTGTTTTTGTATATGGAATCCCTTTTTGTTTATTTTGCTGGCTAATCCATTTTGTAGCTTTTGTGTTGCTCAGTTATAAGCAGAAAGAGAAGTGGATTAGACTCTTTGTTTGGCTATATGATTATATAATTTTCAAGTGGCTAGTTCTTTGATTTTTCTCTTGGATAGTTTTTGTGGATATTTTGGGTAATGGATTTAAACACAAATTGGTATATGTAAGTACTGTTTTTTCTCGTGAAAAAACAGTTAACAAATGCTTACGCTAAGACATCCAATTGCATTTCGGATGATAGCTTAGGGCGGTCGTAATTGGAAAACAGACCATCTCATTCACATTTATCTCCAATTGCATGCCAAGAGAAGATTAAGTTACAAATATTTACGCTAACAAATCCAATTGCATGTCGGACAAGACAGTGCAATAGCAATTGGACAAAAGAACTTAGCGCAATATAATGGGAATTCGTTGGTTGTTATATTGTTAGCTATTAATTGTAAGTAACGTGATTAGAAACATCACTAGGAAACTTGAGAAATTTAAAATAAGTTTGTAGTTCTTAGTGTTTGTTTTAAAAAATATACCAACAAAATAAACCTTCTTCAAAAAGACGAATTCAATAGGACTTCAATCAGATCTATAATTATAATGGAGTATGATAATTGGATTTTAAATTTTAAAATGCAAGGAGAAAATTAGAAATAAAAAATGGGAATAAATAATAATTACATCATATTTAATTATAATTAAAAAATAAAAAAAAATAATGTAAATAAAAATATATTGAATTATAATAATATATATATATATATATATTTTAATATATCAAATAGTTACTAGTCTAGATTCATCTTAACAGTGGAATCTCTCAAGTTGCAAATTTATTTTTTGAGTGTAAAATTTGAGGAAAGGTTTGTATCTCCAAAGGTTTGATCCCTCTCGATGCTTGTGTTAAGATGGATCTAGGCTGGTTTCAGTCGTGTGCAATCATACAAAATTTGCTGAACATCTAATTATTTTAATCATTTTAAATATGCTAAATATGTTTAAGATTAATTTGGTCAATTTAATTTAAAATTTGCTTAGTTATCTAAGTTTGTTGAGATGAGAGGGATTGCTAGTAACTTGAATGATGAAAAATGATGAAATACAAATTTTGAGTGCAAAGTGTCAATGTAACAATTTTGATAGATAGAAAATGTGAATACTAAGAATATAGTCAATTACAAACAATCTTCATTGCAATCAATATGAAACTATTTTCTTCTACTATTCCTATTGTCACACCTATTAGTTTTTCCATTTTTTTCGTATCGATCATATGAAAAAAGTAGTTGGAATCAAATGATGAAATATAATTTTTGAGTGCAAAGTGTCAATGTAAGAATTTTGATAGATAGAAAATGTGAATACTAAGAATATAGTCAATTACAAACAATCTTCATTGCAATCAATCTGAAACTATTTTCTTCTACTGTTCCTATTGTCACACCTATTAATTTTTCCATTTTCTCATATCGATCATATGAAAAGAGTAGTTGGAATCATAGACCATTCAAAAATTTAGTAGAACAACATACCTTGTTTTTGTTGCTCTCCAATATTAATAGTAGTTTTCTCGAAATTCAATCATTGTGACTTAAGGAGTGTTAAACCCCAAATAATTTTCAATGGTAGTTATTTTCTATTACCCCGTTTGAATGCAAAGTAATTAACAATGTTGAATGATGGAAAATACAATAATAAAAAAATTAAAATAATCACGCACTATCTTTCCTCTTAACCAAGGAAATAAGGGATGACAAAGAAAAGCGATTAACAATGATAGAGGAAAGATACTGCATGATTATTTTAATTTTTTTATTATTGTATTTTCTTTAACATGATTGATCCTAGTTCTTAATAATATTATTTATATTTTATAAATTTCACATATGCTTTAACATGATTGATCCTAGTTCTTAATAATATTATTTATATTTTATAAATTTCTTTCATATATATATATATATATATATAAAAGTATTTCTCATTTTTTAATTTATTAAGACTTCCATTTAATTTCTTTGAAAATATTTTTAGTAGTATGGAGGGTTTAGATATACCTCAAAAAGTAATTATACATTTTTTCTTTAGATTTAATTAAAAAATGTTATAAAATTAAATTAAAATAAAATATTTCTAAAATAATTTTATTTTGAAATAAGTTATTGTTTTTGGACATGTGGTATTGATAAGCTATGGTATTGGTCCATCGTATTGTAACAATTAAAAACCTAGATCCATTACATAATATTTCAAAATCTAGATGGCCCATGATATTGATAAACCATAGTAGTAACCCACCGTATTATAATTTTATTGATAAACCATAGTAGTAACCCACTGTATTATAATTTTCTTCCCTCCTCTCCCGTATTAATAAACCATAATATTATAAAAATACTATTTAAAAAGTAAAAATGAATCTCTATATTTTTATAAAATATATATGTTTAACTTATATATTGGTTTTTTAATAATAATAATAATAATATTAATTAAATTAAATTCATAATTTATATATTTTATTTGAAAAAATAAGATATATAATAAATAAGTATTTTAATGTTTATCATAAATTAATATATATTATATTTATCGATCATTTGATTTATAAAATTATTAAAAAAAAAATACTTATAAAGTAAATATAAATTTTTGAATATAAAATATAAAAAATCCTTTAATATTTAAAATTTATTACACATTTCACATTAGCGTTAACTTGGGAAGTAAAAATATGTACCATGAAAATGAAACGTGTATAGAAAAATTAAGTCGTTGCATATGTGGAGGGTGGTAAAAAAAGCATTTAAAAAAAGGCAAAGGGGCATTGTACCCCTACGGCGTTTATATATATATTACATCTTCATTAATATTATTGAAGGTGTAGATGTGGATAGCAAGAGTTCCATATTGATTAATTCTATGCTTCAAACTGCATGCCTATTTAGCTCTACATATGATATATTTTTATTAACATGGTATATAAATGGTTGTTAAAACTGTAAAGAGTTCGATTAAAAAGAAACTTATTTTTAAGGATGAAGGTCATAAATATGGATTAAATCTATTAGTGTCGTTCAACGGAAGACAAAACAATTGACAATCGAAATAACAAATTCGACCAACGTGTGCTGAGACAAAACCATTAACGATCGAGATAACAAATTCGACCAACGTGTGCTGAGAGTCTAATGCTCTGTGAAGATCGGGAGGCCGCTGGTCTTCAATCCAATACCATGGTACCTTCAGCCTGCACGGCCCACGGATATAAATAAAAGGATGGTTTAAAATAAATATGTTACGATAATAGACTGTCATAGGGGACATCGAATTATTTACCCTGGTGAAGGCAAGTTCACAATGACCACAAGTGAGGATACCATATCTCAATATGTAGTACCACCCTGGTGCATTTTTACGCTGAAACCTCTTAAACTGTTACATTATCATCAAAATAATTTGAATTAGACTAATTTAAATGATTATCAAAACAAAAACGCTTGTCTGTGTGAGAGAGATCTATATAGAGGCCTTACACGACTGTAGAGACCAGATACCATGTTGGGAAAATTCCTTGCATCAATTTCAGTCCATATGTCACCGGCCTCTTCTACATCATCATCTTCGTTCAAAGGTTTTGTCTTTAATTCTTCTAACTGCTCGTCACTCATTTCAAAATCCAAATTTTCACCACCTTCATCATTTCCTAATTCTTCTGTTTCTGGTTCATTAAGTTCATCATCTGATTCGCCATTCTGTTAAAAGCATGAAGAATTCAATCCAAAGGATATGAAATTTTTATTGTATGAGAAAAATTTGGAACACAATGGTGATTCTGCTCACCTTTTTTCTCTTTTTCTTCTTCTTCGCCGTCTGGTTGTCAAGTGGGTCAGGTGGTATTTGGGCATTTGAACTCCATTTTCTCTGCTCCTCCTCTAGGGCACTCAGCCAACCCTAAAACCAGAACTCATCGAAACAAATAACGGTGGCAATGAAGCAAAATATGGTTGTAACAAGTAAACAAGTTTGTCTTTACTCATGTAATTGATTAGTTAACTGAGAAGTCAGTGAATATACCATATACCATTTTGACGGTGTTGAGCATTTCCGGTCCAATGGTGGTCTTTCCTTGTTTAGCTTGGTCACGCTTTTTCTTTATCACCATATTTATGATGTTCTGGTAAAAATCGTTGCCAATAATTGCCATTACTGTTAATGTGGGGTTGGTGTTACTGCCCTGCAATATGTACTCGCGGCTTGCATGGTTCTGAATCGATGGAGTTGTTATAAATAGATAGAGAATAGAACAGAATTATCATCGACTTACACTTGCTCCAATCGTCGCTTCGCTTCCTCAATTAAAAAATGACTTCTCACCGAGATTAAGGTTAACAATTTAATCTGGTTTCAAAAGAATTATTTATAATATATTCTAACGTGTTTGGTTTTTATGTTTGATAGGCATCTTTTTGTCGATTGCAAATTGCAAATTCAGACTATATCCGATGATGCCGTTAAAAAATATACGCGCGGTCGTGGAAGAAACAACCCAGAAATGAAAGAATGATACAGTGCAATTGAAAGTTAGCATGGCCCAAAGAAGTAATTGGTGATTAATGTGAACGATGTCTTCGGTAATCCAATTTAACTGTCACAAAATTTATACCGTCCCTTGCGACCTCGGAGAACGTTTTAACAATAGATTCTCAGAAAATCATTACAAGAACATTCAGGCAACCATAGATAGTACGATTACGAGACTATTGTAATGAAAAACCAATAATAATGGCTTTATTCCAAAATACCAAACAAAACTGACCCCAAAAACTTTAAAAAGCGCTGCAAAAGTTCCAGACACAACCCAATCTTTAAGAATGTTTAATTAATGATTGAGAAAAACCAAATCTGAATAACGACATATAGACTGAGCTTGAAATAAAAAAAGGTAATGACGTCATTGCCCACAGATTATACAGCGCAGAAGTAACCATCTTTTGTGGCGTTCCGGAAATAGATGGAAAGAAGTTTGAATTCCGCTGGAACATTTCTATTGTCCTGCATTTTGGCTAAGAAAATAATGAAAATTCTAGAATGATTACAACGCCATTTTCTATTACTGCCTACGCTGCACTTAACAATGCTGTTGCCTGGGATGGAGTAGCCGTTCTCTTTCTTGGCCAGACCCTCGTCAACAAAACGGAGAATATGAGTAAAAGAATGTCGCCATTTATGATTTTGGGAGAACTGAAAGCAGGGTTTCTTATTTTTATTTCTGGATCTTAAAACACCAACTATTTCAAACTAATATTTCATTAAATTACACATAATACTGTAAAAAATAGGAGGAGTTGATTCGGCTGACTCACGTTCCCGTTCAGTCATCAAACCATGTGTCATCCTTATTAGCGTCAAACATATAACCTCAAGATTTAACTCCAAGATAAATGTAAAACACGCACTGTTCTGCTGAGACATTTAGATTTGTTTTCAGTGGCTAATGTTTGAAAATGCATGTCATCCGTTACTTCTTTATCTCCCGACCTTGTAATATGCCAATTTAGAATTTTACTATTGAATGGTATGACGGATCACTATCATATGTTTATCAGAGACTTGAATGTTAGAGAGAAAGCTCCTAAATTTGAAGAATTGACAGGGATCTTGATGAAAAAAAAGAAAGGTGGAAGACTATGAAACTTCAGAGTTCATATTTTTTTCTAATGGCAAAGAAAGAAGCTCTTCAAAGGGAAGGAAAGAAAGGCAGAAGTACACCACAAAGAAAACCATCTCAAGGTATGTCTTCAAACAAAACAGAAGTGATTCGGGATAAGAATGTTTTTATTGTGGTAGAGTTGGTTACATTGTTAAAAAATGTCATAAGAAAAAGTTTGATGAAGGTGGACATAGACATAAGAAGCATGCAGGGCACTTTGCTGATGAAGATCAAAATCAAAATATCAGATTATTTGTATATGATTATGATGAAGATCAAAATCAAAATATCAGACTGTTTGTTTATGATAGAAACTTGGTTTGTTTGTTTATGGTTCTGCATTCTCTGCTAAGGATGATGAAATAGAAACTAGGTTTGTGGACTCAAGAGCTTCCATTTACATGATAGGTAACAAACAATGGTTTGAAAATTTTAGAGAAACCAACAGTGGTGCAAATATCTACCTTGGTGATGATAGAGGGTACCAAATTAATGGGTATGGTAAGTGGTGCAAATATCTACCTTGGTGATGATAGAGGGTACCAAATTAAAGGGTATGGTAATGTTCCGTGCCGTATTTCCTGATGGAAATGTTAGGCATATTCAAAATGTAATGTATGTACCCAAAATAAAAAAAGAATATGATCTTTGTTTCTATGATAACATATCATAATCTTAAGGTAGAATTTTTAAGTCTTATTATGTTATTAAAGATTTGTTGTATCGTATGAAGCCAATTGCATCAATTATTCAAGTGGGATGAATGTATAAGTTGAAACTAAGAAGCACACCACACCAAGCCTTGACTTCATCATTTCTGATTGCAGAAGGCGTATGGCATCAAAGATTAAGTCATATCAATTTCAATGACCTGAATTGACCTGTTATTTCAGAAACGAGGTATGGTCAATGGTCTTCCTGTATTAAAGAATGTTCATGTTGATTGTGAAGCGTGTGCTCTTGGGAAGATGCACAAAGATGATTTTCCTGTAAATTTAGATAAAAAGAATAGAGATATACTGGAGCTTGTGCACAATGATTAATGTGGGCTGATGCAAATGAGGTCATTAGGAGGTGCCTATTAGTTCTTATTATTTGCTGATGATTTCACGAGATTTACTTTGGTATATTTTCTCAGAACAAAGAGTTATATTTTTGAATATTTTAAAGAGTTCAGAAGCATGATTGAAAAACAGACATGAAAATTCATCAAAATTCTCCACACAGATCAAGGGGGAGAATACAAGAAGGGTGGTTTCATCAAATATTGCAACAACCATGGGATAGTTCAATAGTTCACAATACCCCACACTCTCAATAGAACGGGGTTGTAGAGAGGAAGAACAAAACCCTTGTGGAGTGTGCTCGAAGCATGTTAAAAGGTAAGAACGTGTCTAATGGATTTTGGGTAGAAGCAATAAATACTACAATATATTTGAAGAATAGGAGTCCAACAAAAAGCCTTGATTTTAAAACTCCATTGAAAGCTTTATTAGGTTTTAAGATTGCAGTTAATCATTTAAGAGTTTTTGGCTCCAAATATTTTACTCATGTTCCAAAAGAGGATAGGAAGAAACTGGATTCAAAGGCTATTAAATGCATATTTGTTGGGTACTGCACAAAGTTTAAATATTATAAATTGTTTAATCCCTTTACTCATAAAGTGTTTGCAAGTAGAGATGTAGTATTCCATGAGCAGGTTGATGATGGAAACCATGATAGAAGAAATGAAGAATGGCACATGCCTTTGCTGGTGGAAGATGGAAGTGATGAAAGGGACATCCATGAGAAGCAACAACAGAAAAAGGAAGATGTGGATGGTATAGATGCAGGTAGTAGGCCAAGTCCACCAAGGGATGACCAGGACAGATTTGGAGCCAGTCTACCACTTAGGAGATTAGGTAGGAAAATTCAATTGCTGACAAGATATAGGGATCATGCTCTTATAACTAGTATGTTAAATGTTGTTGAACCCTCTAATTATAAAGAAGCAAGTCAATATAGTGAATGGAGGGCATTCATGGAAGAGGAATACGAGTCAATACTTAAAAACAAAACCTGGGATATAGTTGAACTACCTGAAGGCAAACAACCCATATGCTGCAAATGGTTATACAAGCCTAAATTTAAAGTAGATGGGAGCATACAAAAATATAAAGCTAGGCTAGTTGCAAGTGGGTACTCGTAGAAAGAAGGAATAGACTATGAGGAAACCTTCGCCCCTATAACTAAATTAAACACAATTAGAATGTTAACTTCTTTAGCTACCAACCATCATTGGATGATACATCAGCTAGATGTGGAATATGAATTCTTAAATGGGGAATTAAAAGAAGAAGTGTATCTAATTTAACCTGAGGGGTTTGTTAAATAGGGGGAGGAACATTAGTCTATAGTTTGAGGAAAACACTGTATCGACTAAAACAAACACCGAGGTCATGTTATGATAAAATTGATTCATTTTTCCTACATCATGGTTATAAAAGAAGCAAGAATGACCCTAATCTATATACTGTGTTTGATGAAAAGGGGAAAATTGTTTTGATTTCTTTATAGTAAATGATCTTATCATTACAAGAAATGCTAATGAACTCATTAAAGAAATCAAAGAGAAGATGACACTGGTTTTTGAGATGAAATAACTTGGAGAGTTACACTATTGTTTGGGTCTTGAAGTCTGGAGGGATTCTGGATAGACTTTTATGTCTCAAGGAAAGTATGCCAGGACCTTATTGAAAAAGTTTAGAATGGACTAGTGCAAATCTGCCTTAGTGCCTTTACAACAGAACACCAAACTTCAGAATAATGACAGTTCTAAGGAGGTCGATGCAACACTGTATAGACAGCTGGTTGGGAGCCTAATTTACTTGACTACAACAAGGCCAAATTTGGCTTTTGCATTCAGTGTATTGAGCCAATTCATGTCAAAGCCTCTGGAGAATCTTGGGGTGCAGTGAAAGGTGTCTTAAGGTATCTTCAAGGAACCTTACACTTTGGTACTAAACATATTGATTCATTTGGTGTTAGATTGACAAGTTTCTCAAATTCAGATTGGGCCAGAAATCTGGATGACTGACGATCCATAATAGGTTATTCATTCAACATTGGGTCTGGGTCATTGCATGGAGTAGTAAGACAGAGAAAATTGTATCATTGTCTTCAACAAAAGTAGATTATCAAGTAATGTGTGCAACAATGTGTGAGGTAGATTAGTTGAGGAGACTTCTCCATGATGACGGAGAAGAACAAAATGATTCATAAGTTATCAGATGTGACAACCAGAGCTTAATCAAACTTGCAAATAATCCAGTGTTTCATAAAAACACAAAGCATATTGATACACAATTTCACTTTGTTAAGGAGAAGGCTCAGTCAAAGGAAATCCCTATTGAATATTGTAATACTTGTGACAATGCTGCAGATATTTTTACGAACCCTCTTGGAAGAATTAAATTTGAGTTATTTAGGGAGATGTTAAGAGTACTAGTGAACCCTTTCTCCATTAAGGGGGAGTGTTGAAATTAATGGGGAAATGTATTCTTGGAGAGAGTCTGTTCATTAGTTACATGTGAGACTTAGATTAGGAATTTGTTCTTATATTTTAGGTGATTTTTCTAACTTCCCTATTTTCTTGCAAACTATATATTCATGATGTTTAATGATGAATGTAGAGCATTATTCCAGAGGCAGTCGCAAGGTGAAGCTCCTCACCTGAGAGTTGCTCAGTTTGATGAATATATTTTTGTCTTCCATTTTTAACAGATATAGCTCGGGTGAGAGGAGTGAAGCCGCCCGCACGCCATCAAAGGAGTAACCACCACTGTGATTTATCCTTTGTAATAAGACAAAGAGTAGGACAGGTGTGAGATCCATCAATACTGTTCAACCTTACCAAGTCAAGAAATTTTGTGAATAAAACAATCGATTTTTTGAAGGAAAGGAGCCATACCATTTTCTGGAGGTGGAACCCCATCGGATTAGTGAATTTGCATCTTCATCATTAGAAACCACTATGGACAACTAAGGTGTAGAGTGTGAATTGCACTTACAACTGAATCTGCTACTGAGTCGAGAGTTGTTGAAAGTTGGAGAATTTTATTATGGAATAGATCCGAAGTCTTGGTTGGTCCCAAACTGGTGAATGCCTGTAGCAAGCGACAAAAAATGCTATATGGATAATTCTCAGTAAATTTTAGATAGTGCAATTCTCGAAGGATTTTGGAGTTTGCAAAGGCACATGTGGGTTCAACAGGGTTGTGTGGTTATGAAAACCTAGGTCACAAGTTTATGTGGGCCACATAGAGACAAAATTTGTAAGGCTACTCTTGTGGCCTCCAATGACATTCTAGTAGATTTAACATTTAGGTTATGAATGACCATCAACATCAGTTTCAAGGTATGATAGAACTAATATCTGGATTTTGAAGGTACTTTGAATGAGAAATTGTAGGCTACGTAAAGAACTATCCAAGGCGGTGCAGGTTTGAGAGGTCTTCAAGTTATCAAATTTGACAATTGATTTTTTTTTCATGGGGATGGGTGATCATTTATCAACTATATTTGGAAGTTATTTATTTTAGAGACTTTTTGATTGGGATTTTGTTAGTGGATTTACTAAAAAAAGGATGTTTATACATTAAAATGAGATCTTTGTCTTATTTATTTAAAAAAAATAGTGGGGTTGTTTAGCATGAATGCCTAATTGTATAAAGTGATATTGGTGAAGGCTCGTTGAAAGGAAAAGGTTGATGTGATATTAGTGAAGGCTCATTGAAGTCCAGAAGGACTTGAAGGGTAGTTTATTTTGGTGAAAATGACAAAAATTGTAAGCTAATTAAAGAATCTCCTAATAAATATTTTATTTTTTATTTAGTTAAAAAAAACCTAAGTACTGGAAGTGTGGTACAAATTTATTTGAGGAACTTGTTGTTGATTATTGTAAAAGGAATTGAAAAAAGACAAGAGAAAGCATAGTAGTGATGGGTCAAAAAACGAGAATTAAGCAGTTCTGGAGAGAATTGAAACAACTGGGGAGAGAAAATCAAAGGGAAGAAGCTACATAGAAATATGGAATGCTTCCAGTAAATGAATCCATACATGAGGATCAAAATGCAGAACCGAACCGGATCAATGAAGAATTTGAAGAAACTAATGCAATATTGAAATGATTATTGCATGTTCTGCCATCTTTCTTAGGTAAAATTTTTAAACTTTGGGAAATAAAAATGGAAGGGTTGCTTGGTTCGGTAGATTTATGGCAATTTGCTCAAGAAAATTCTACAAATTCCCGTGATAAGAATAGAGGTGCATTACCATTGCTTCTTATTACTTCAGCATTGGATGAAAACATCTTGTCTAGTATTTTGCATGAATTTGGTGAAGTACATAATGCAAAAATGTTTTAGGATATTCTTGAAATAAAGTACAATATGCAGTGGGGTGAGAAAGATGATGCATATGAAGGTAGAGCTTTAGTAGAAGATCTGCAAAAAAATGCAGAGATTGCCGAGAGAAAATTTGTGGAGCACTTAGCAACGGTTGATGAGTTGAAGAAAGTGAATAGCCTCTTTGAAGAAGAGGTGGTTAATTCAAAAACTAAGGAATTTCGACAACAACAATAAATTTTTATGATGGATACTTGTTTTATGAAGATGAAGTGCAGGTTATCACAAAAAATAAGTTGATTGATAAATTGTTATTTGTTTTCAAATCCAAACAGTTGATGATTTTCGCATAACAAAGGAAGAAGAATATGAAGAGAAATCTGTAGCAGTAGTTAAGGGAACAAGCAAGTTTGAAGATGTTGAACTTGATTCTGATGTCGAGGTAAATCTTATTAAATAATGGTTTGAGAAAACTTAAATTGATGCAGGTCTCAAAGCAGAAGTTGGAATAGTGAGGGCACTTGGAAATGAGAAAAGTGGTAAATCAATGAATGATTCATATGATATAGAAATGGAAATAGTGGTGGATACATCTGAAGGTGTTCATGGTATTTTGATGCATTGGAGCCTAGAGGAAATTAGATATTATTATGATCTGATGAGGCAACAGTCAACTGAACAGGGAATAGATGAATGTAAAATGCAACAACCCACTTATGATTCCAATGAAGAATTTGTAAGTATTGAAGACAAAACTATGTGTCAAGAACCTAATTAAGCATTGAAAACATTGATAAGAAGACCACAACCCAGTTGCAACATGCAGTTAAAGGAAAATAATCCAAGGAAAAACCATCATCACTGTTTAACAACAAGAAAGGTCAAGATGATTTTTTTAAAGTCAAAATGTAAGCCTGACTTAGACTTGGAATACTGGGAATTGTTATGTGGCTAATCCATTTCTCCATTAAGGGGGGATGTTAGAATAATGTAGAAATGGAAGAGTTTAGAAATGTTATAGGTTTGCTGAAATGTCTTCTTAGTTGTTAGGAAATGTTCTAGATCTGAGTGAGTTACGAGGTATTGTTCTAGAAGTCGTTGTTTTCCAATGTAAGTGAGTTGTAGTTGAGTCAAGATCTCTATCTTTCACGTTGTTATGTTCATCGAGTCTAGTGATCCCATTGTTATATAATGGGATACATTGTGATCTATGGTTTAAGTAGACTTAGGCTTGAATTAATAATATTGTTCTAATGTGTTAAACTCCGTGTTTTCTAATTTTTCTTTGAAGCAAAATAATTATATATAGTAACAATGTAAACATAACATGAAAGTGAAACACATACCTGAAAAATCATCAATGTACAATACATTGTTGCAGGTATGTCAAATAAGACAAAGATAAATATCACTATACAATCTGATTTGTTATGTTCATCGAGTCTAGTGATCCCATTGTTATATAATGGGATACATTGTGATCTATGGTTTAAGTAGACTTAGGCTTGAATTAATAATATTGTTCTAATGTGTTAAACTCCGTGTTTTCTAATTTTTCTTTGAAGCAAAATAATTATATATAGTAACAATGTAAACATAACAGGAAAGTGAAACACATACCTGAAAAATCATCAATGTACAATACATTGTTGCAGGTATGTCAAATAAGACAAGGATAAATATCACTATACAATCTGATTTGACCTGCGAATTTACGACTACTTTGTTTGTGATCCCAGGGATTTAAAGTGAGAAACTCCTTCACGAAAATATTTTGTTAATTGTGTAGCACGCTGCTATAACAACATTTTGTGTTACAAGTGTCACTCTCTAGCAACAATGGGCAAGGCCATAGTTTAATGAGTTTAAAGCTTTATGTATTTTATGAGAATTTTATTTAAAAACTGGAAAATCATAATTGAGTTGCGTATTAATTGCATCATAAATATCATACCACCAAAATCACTTTTTATGAGGCATAGCCTAATAACATGTTAATATTCATGACCAATAGCATTAGAGATAAATGCTAATAAAAAAAATTGTAAAAAATAAAAAAATAATTTGTTAAGTTCCACTTTGTTAACATGAAAATTATTTAACATATTTGAGTAAGTTAATAGGTGGTCAGCCTAAAACCCAATGCGTAATACATGCTGTGATAGTCATAGTAATAGAAGTGGTATTTTTTGATTGCATGGTGTTTTTTTATTTGATTTTGAGAGTTTTGTCTACTTTCTTTAGTGTTAATACATTAGTAATAGATCTCAAACTTTATAAAATGGGCCTATTTTTTAAATTGAGTATAAAATATATTGATTTTGTGCTTGGATAGGAATATCCCAAAGGTGTGATTACAATGACTCTAATCTACTTGATATATGAATACATGAATAGGACAACTTAGTCCTTCTTACTTGTCATAACATTACAACTTAGTCCTTCTTACTTGTCATAACATTATGAATTTCTTCAAAAATATATGTTCTGGATATTGTTATCTCTGAAATGTTAGAATTCTTCCAAATTCATATCTAAAAGTTGTTCAAACTTGGTTCATTTTTTTTACAATTCTTCTTCAATTCAAATCATCTGCTTATTACCTTAAAAGTTTGCATGGGTTGTTTTCTTCAAAATACATGATAGTTAATGAAATTGCCTAAATTACTTAATAACATTTAATGAAATTTAAATATAATTTGTAAAATATTTAAAAATACATAAATAATGTCTGTACATAATTGAAATAAACCATTAGTTAATTTGGCAATAAAAATATGTTTAATTTTTTCAAAAGTAAGGTAAATAATTTAGATTTATAGTATTACTTGTTTAAACTATATTTTATAATTATGATGAGATTAAAAACAAGTTAATAGAAAAATCATATTATAATATATATATATATATATTTTAAATAAATTAATGAATAAAAGTACATATAATATAATATAGGAGTTGCCTTTAGTGTGACTTTCTGGAAGCTTTTTTGGTGGGTTTTTATCTGACAGGAATTTATTGAAATCACAAATTGGATGGGTAACGTATGCACAATCGAAGTGATGTAGGGGTTTTTGAGGGCACATAATCCATATATATAGTAAAAAAACCAGTTTAAATATCACAAATCAATATTTCAGCCCAAACATTTCTCCCAAATTTCAGCACCGGAATGTCTAAAAAGTCACACTAAAGAGGACTCCTATAATATATATGAAATTTAAATGATGAATAAGAACAAATATTAAAAATTATGAGAGGATAATTTTTAAAATAGATAATTTTTATTATTTTACTGCTAGAAATAAACTTAGTATTATTATATGTTAATATATTTACAATTCTGTGATTTAAAATAAGTTTTATTCTATTTAAAAAATAGATAATTCATTTTAGTTAAAAAATAATTTAATTATTTTGGATAGTTATTAAGTTGTTTTATAAATAATTTTGTTGATAACATGTTTATTTCCGAATATAGTTTTCAAATTTCTAATTTAACTATCAATAATTACTAGGTGGATGGTATGGATTTAACCTTCATAGAATATTCTAAAATATTTTTAATAGTATTCAAAAATCAATGGTTTACTTTTATTGCCAAAATAGTGATGCCATTTTTTCCCATTTTAAGTAAATTGTTTAATTAAAAAAAATCATATGAACATCTGTCATATGTAATAAGTGTTGGTTTTTTTCATGTGGTATTGATAAGCCATGATATTCACCCATAATATTGTAACCAAACCTATATACAAATTAAAAATCTCCATGATAAAGTGAGAGTAAATCTCCATGATTAAGAATCTTGTTACATTTTGTTTTTTAAATGTATACATATTTTCTAATATATTAAATCTTTTTATCAATACTAATATTTTTATCCAAAGAAAAATCGTAATTTTATTCAGCATGAAAATCAAGGAACAAAATTACATTTTGTAGATGCCTGAAGACATTCCTTTAGCTCAGCCTTTTGACTGATGCCCAAAAAAAGAAAAAGAAAAAAGGAAAAATAAAGGTTACATGAATCTTTTGAAGTAGTGTCAGTCAATAGCTTGCACCTAAATAAAAACCTATCTAAATAGAAAGGATAAATTGGGACTAAGAAAAGATTCTTAGTCACCCTTTTCTACCCTTCCTCTTCTCTACTTTTTTCCACCCTCCTTGATAAGGAGCAGACATTATAATTATTATTTGGTTGTATACTGCTTTCCTTGGATGTTCCTTATCTCAATCTGATATATCAGAAGAATAAGGACGTTTAAATCCCCCAATTTCATTCTCCTTTTGAATTTCTTTACCAAGGTTCCCTTTCGCACTTAGATTTGTAAACTTACTGTCACCATTCCTTCCTGATTGGTTCCTTCACTTATTAGAGGAGCGCATGGGTTTGATTTTCCCTAAGTTATGGGATCTTCTTCATCTTCTTCATTAGGTTGTTGTGCTGGGAATTACCATCCCTTAGGTTTTTGTTGAAGCCCCGAAAATCGGGTTGAAAACAAGGGGGATACCCACCCGGTCCGAACCTTGGTTGGAAGCTCCTTATCCGTTTGGTATAGCGGGTCTGACTGGGGATAACGGGACTAGTTTCCCGATCTTGGGTGTGTGTGTGTGTGTGTAGAGTTGAACTATGCTGATCTAAGAGTATTTTTAAAGCTAATCTAATCTAGATTCTTTAACTTTACTCTATGTTATTGTAATCTAGTGAGAAACAACACATCAAATCTATCTTAACCTGGGATTGTATATCTTCCATTATGTTATCTAAAAAGATTTCGAATAATAACTGGTAATAAAGATCATTCAGCCATTATAAGAATAGAAATCATTAAAGATAAACCACTTTGCATAAGAAGTTAGGCAAAACAGTTGTGAACAACGTATCGCATAATAAGTCATTCATATGTCAAACATAAACAATATGACTCCACCATACAAAAGTGCCAAATGATAACCCGTACATTCATGCAGTAACATATAAACAACTGAAACTGTAAATCACTTAAAGAATATGAGCAAGAATTGCCAAGAGATAAAAGTACCATTTATGACTAGTTCTACCTATAAGCTTCAAGCAAAAACGATCTATCTCTACTTGTTCTAAAATCTACCAAGAGTACAAAAGTGCAACATCAGTAGCAGATATCAAAATGCAAGTAAAATAAATCTCGATCCATCTATTCATCAAAACCTCCTCTGAGGGTGCAGAAGTGCATGTTCTGAGGATAATTTTTTGACAAATCTCTGGACCCTTCTCTAAATGCATGAGAAGGGTTAAAATACTACTTCCTAATTCTAATAATAGTGTTTTTACAAAATTTTAGGATACGGTTCTCAAATGACCATCCTTTTTCTAATCTAAATAAAAAAGAAACAACAAACTACTAAAAATAAGCTACTTCTGAATTTGGTCCTTAAAACTGCAAGTGTTCACTATGGATTTGAGAAGAGTCGGTTGTCCGATTTCTGCGCTGAGCTAGGCTACGAAAACAGAATCTATGAGAGCTGGCACTACTTTCTCGGCTGAGTTTATGATGCATTTCACAGTCATCCATTGACTGTGTGGCTTGACTAAGTATGCCCAATAGTACTCCCAATTCAACCTGTTCAATGCCTGGATCACTTTTCCCTTTTCCTGCACCTTCTTTTTCCATTCTGCCTCTATTCGTGACTTATTTGGTAGGTATCTGTTGTGCTCTACAAACAACCCCCCATTTCATGTTATTTTTATTCATACAACATTAAAATGTGAAATGGGTCCCTTTAAAATAAAGTTGATATCAATACTTTTACTTTACAAAGGGTCCGATAATCAAATGAGCGCTTTATAAAAAACCCTTTTTAAAACAATATCCATTTAAAAGAAATAAAGAAAATCTCGGTCATTGTGATAAAACGATCGCAAGATCGCATATCGTAATGATATGAGGGACATATAAAATGGCACAAGGCTTTCCGCCGATGCGATATCGCATTCGGCGATTGGCGATTTCTAATGCATAACCAAAAGCACCCCATATCAATACCCCCAATGCGATGAGCTATCGGCAATCGGCGATCGGCGGGTCCCCTTTGTTTGAGTCACATTGCACATATGCCTTTCGCCGATGCGATATCGCAATCGGCGATCGGCGATCGGTGGGTCCCCTTGTTTGAGTCTTAATACACATAAGCCTTTCGCCGATGCGATATCGCAATCGGCGATCGGCGATACTCGATGCACATTGTTAAGGCGGACTTGTTATAATCCCCGATGCGATGCGATAAGGCACGGTTTTCAATTAGAAAGCCGTTAAGTGATTGGAAAGCTCAATTTACTCATATTTAAGGCATAATCACTCCCGCTCGGCCGCCAATACGTCCATTGCATGCTTAATGAGATATCTCGACCGAATAATGATATAATGGGCATTTATAAGGTGGCAGGTTTTATACAGCCATTTAATGGATTCATGTCTTAAAATCTTTCCATAGATTATCTCCGCGCCCGTTTTAAAAGCTGAATATATTGCTGTGCATCTGTTCATTTGCTATCAATTGCAAGTTTTATCGCTATCTCTCTGTGTTACGCCAAATTGCCTCTCTGTGCATAATTCAGTCATAGACAGGAGTTCGGGCATGATGGGTAAGAAGTCTAAGAAGACCGCAGGGGCTTCCAATCCACCAGTCGCAGGACAAGCCGCTGCAAATAGCAAGAAAGGCCTAATATCTAATACAACATGCACAGGCCTCACCAGAGTGACTTGGCAAGGAACTTATGACTTAATTGAGGCCGAGAAACCAAAGCAGACGGTAGCAGAAGCTACCGCTGATTCATTAAAGAAGTCGGACTGCACTCTCAAGGATTTGGCTGATTCTTTCCTTCATAGGATAGCAGCCAGGGAGCAAATTCTCCCATATACAGATGTGGTGCGATGGGCGATTGAAGAAATCCCCATCATGGACAGAACTTTTAGCACAAGAGATGGGAGGATTTTTGGATTGTTCAAGCCAGAAGACCTGAGGCAAATGTATCATTTGCCCGAGCCGGAGAAGATATAAAACAACGCCTTCTTGGAGAAGTTTGCGAGCAAGAATGAGATTGATTCCGAACCTATCAAGGATTGGAGGCAAAATCCAAACAAACACAAGCACGAATCTTCCGGTAAGTACTCGGTTGATTCTTTGGCTTCTCCTTATTGCTATGCGGGTATAATGATGTGTAGATTATGGGGTTTACACGACTCTACTATTTTTACCATTGAAATGGTTCCTCTTATGGAGGCGGCAGTGAACAACATAATTATGGATTGGGCT
>APFE031091810.1:1953-36635 GCA_000404065.3 Pinus taeda | reverse complement strand
GGTGACTTACTGGTACTTGATGACCATTTGATATTTATGGATCCAGTTTGAAAATTTATGAAAAGTGGTCCTTGAAAGAAAAGAAGTAGGGGGTTGTAGCTCCCTTCCAGGAGAGACTGGAAAACGAGGAGAGAGTTGTAGCTCTCTGCAGGCTGCAGCCTGCGTACTGGTAAAGGACTGCACCAGTACAAGACCATTGTAAAAGGAGTTTCTAATTTGAAAGAAGATAGAGACATATTGCAGCAGGTGGTTTTCACCCACATTGGGTTTCCACCTTATATCTGGTGTTCTTTGATGTGACTGTCTGTTTTTCTTGTTTATGCTCATTGTTTTATGGTACTGATATGCAAAAATAATTCAAAGTATAAATAAGGAAGAATTGTTAAAAGGACTAGATAATACTGATTCACCCCCCCTCTCAGTATTATTTTCAACAAGGTTGGTAGGGAAGTGAAGGTAAAAATGGAGGTGAGGAATGGACTTCAGAGGTTGAAGGGAATAATGGTGAACTAAGGGTATCAGAAACTGTTTCGGAAATCTCGGGGATATTAGCAATAGTAAGGGATGATTGAGGGGAATTTAGAATATACTCATCAACTAACTGGTTTGCCTTTTGGACTCCGAGGTCTGCAATAAACTCTGGATCTAGAACTATGTCATCAAGTGCACTTTCAGACATGGTTCTAAATAGTGAAAGGTCAAATGATAGATCAAAGGGGAGGTCTTCTAAAAACAACCACTCATCAGGGCATGGATCTACTTTGATTGAAGGTGTTGGACTAATTGAACTTTCTTGTCTTTTGGGTCTTCTCGAAATCAGGTTGGGATTATCCACTATAGGGGCAGGGTTTGGATCTGGATTAGCCCTAGTATAGTGAGTTCTCCTTGAAGCCAAAATTTCAAGTTTTTGTAATTATTTTCTTTTTGTGAAATTTTGTAAACAACTTCTAATAAACCCTTCAAGAGGATTGAAATAAAGATTTGAAATTTTCTTGAAGGTTTATTTAGACCGAGGATTTGAGTTCCCCAGTATGGTCGCCACTATGTTAACACTCAGAATTTTCCTTAGAAGTTACCAGAAGAAGGAAGCAACCGAGGTAACCACAAACCAATCTTTTAGGCTTAGGCTCTAGCCAACCTAAGTCTAGAGAGGGCTCTCTATTTATAATTTAGCTTTGTTTTTATGAGATTTTAGGCTAGTTCTTAGTGCTCATGGGGTTTTGGTTTTGAATTGAAGGTTGGGTGGTGGAATTTTTGGAGCAAATGGATAGAGCTAGGTCTTCAAGCCATTGGGCTATGGAGTCAACAAATGGATAGCATAACTGGACCATATCATTAAAGGGAATGTTCACAGGGTAGGGTAGCAAAGCAACATGCAATTTTTTAGGTCTAATGGGTGAAGTAATTCTAACCAAGGTGAAAGGGCACTTAAGAATCCTTGGACCAGGATCATAATGAGGAATAGAGGATGATCACGAACAAAGGGAAATTAAGAATCCTTTGCTATAGATAAGAGGATAAACTATGGAAGCTAAGGAGCAGATAAGAATTCCCTAGCTAAGATAGTTTAGGAGAAAACATTCAGAATTTAAAATAGTCAAGATAGAGTGCATTTAAGAAATTTCTGAAATATCATTCCTTGTTATACATTTAAATTTTAGAGAAAAAACTAAGATTATGGCAAAAAACATAAGGAAAAACAACAGTGAATATGAGAGAATACTTATTTGTATTTCGCTTTACCCACGAATCTTGTAAAATATCTGATCTTTATTCCTTGATCTAGCAAGCTAATCCAGTCATTGATACAATAGAAATTTGATTTGAGAGAAGAAGTCTATAGAAATGTCTTGGAATCCACCCTTCATACTTCGAAATGTGAAGTATTTATACAAAAATATTTACAAAATATCTCAAAACAACTTGAGACTTAATCTAGGGAATAAAAATATCTTTTTGCATGAAGATAGAGATAGATGTTAAATTGCTCAATGCTGTCCCTTTTATTGTGGTGTTGCTGGCTGTTTCAGTTAAGTTGGAGCCCTTTAAGCTGGCTAATATTTGTAGCATTTCTACGCTAGAATCTTATTTACTTTTATCTTTCAACTGATACTCTTTGACCCTGCTGCTCTGCTTTTACCTTTTTCACCTAGCTGCCTTCATTTACTGTACATTAACTTTCTAATGTAAATTTATTACACTAAATTTGTCATATTTTGCCACCATTCCGCATTAGATAGTTTTATATGCATCATCCTTCTGTAGATTTCATCAGCCTCTATGTACTTTGCAAAATTTGGCTTATTGAGGAAGAAGTGTTTCACCTCATGCTCCATGATTTTTTTTTTTTCAAATGTATCATATAAGACTTTGCCTGTTGGCAAAGCTTTAATAGCTGAAGAGCTAGATTGTTCCTTGGCCAACTTCCTGCTTTAATAGCTGAAGAGCTGGATTGTTCCTTGGCAAACTTCCTAAGTCTATCACTATAGTCAAGCTGAGGCATGAGCTTGTCATTGATGACCATAGGACTGAGAAGACCCTTCCCCCTCAAAATCTGAAACTTAGCCATGAATATGTCAATGGCTGCCTGCATGTTATGGCATTTCTCTTCTAGGTTAAGCATAAGGTTTCTTTTGGAAAGAACCTTCCTAATCTCCAGAATGGCCGCAGTCCTATCTTCTATGTTTAGCTCATGGAGCTCATATTTGTTCTTGCTTTTTAAGAAGTGGATGAGTCGATTGGCATCCTCTGGTTTATTCCCAAGTTCTTCCATTACTTTTTGGATAGCTTTAGTAGCTACCTTTACTAATTCTGTCTGCTCAAATATGACTTGAATTGATGGACAAATATCATTAACAGAGTAAATGATATTGGCCAAGAGCATTTCTTTGGTTTGCCCCAGTGGTTTTTGTAGTGTTAAATCCTTCTCCAGGATTTTTATTCTTTCACCCATTCTCAGTGCTTTTTGTGTTTCTTCCTTTTGCTGGAGTTGGGCAAGTTTACTGTCGGTTTCCAAACTTGCTATCTTTTCTTTTAGTCTCTTCATCTTTGTAGCCTAGATACACATCTCTTCCATGGCTTTTACTAACTCTGATGGTTTCTCTCCCTCTGTACCTGCTGCTGTTGTAGGTTTTGTTGTTACCGGAAATGATGTGGCAGGTGGAGCTGTGGGTGCCACTGATGCTACTAATGTGGATGGAACTGTTGTAGATACTGTGGGGATGACAGTTCTAGAAGTTGTGGCCAAGTCACTTTGCTTCGATTGAATTAAAGTGTCCAACTCCTCTGTCTCCTTGAGTTGATCGTTTAGCTTCAGGACCAAGTCCATGAGCTCTTCATGTCCTTGCTGTGCTTCTAGGATTTCCTGTCTCTGTGGGTGATGCACCTGGGGTATCTTTAGTTTCTTCATGACTGCAGCATGTCATCATTTTTCTTCTTAATCAGCTGCTCTGCAGCTTTTACATCTTTGGGATCATGTCCCAATTCAATCACTAAGTCCTCTAAGGACTTGATTCTATTATCTTTAGCCTGTGAGGAGGCCTTCTCCAACTGAAATTGGGCTGATATATTGTTTAGGTAGTTCTTTAATTGGTGGGAAGCAATGGCTTTCCCTGTTAATGTGGAGTATTAATATCATCTCCCCTATTTGCTTCTGTAGTTCAATCTGGTCAATGGGATGAATATCCTTTGCCAGTACTTCAAAGTCCACTTTCTTAAAATTTGATGTTGTCCTTGGCTATTGAGTGGTTGGCTTGATGAAAGTCATCTGCATTTTCCCGTCTTTGACATCAAACGCTGACATTAGCCTTGTTTGATTGGTAGGGGTCATCTTTAGATACTGTGCATATGTTTGGGCCTTAAGCCTCTCATTACTAGCCTTGATCTCTTTGTATCTCTCCTTAATATCTTGATCTTTATCTGCAGGCATCCTGAAGGAAGACACTTCAATACTTTGCTACCTTTCCAACATTTGAGTTTGTGATGTGGAAGGCTCTGGCATCCCTCTAGATGGAGTGGCAAGCCTGCTCCTATTTCCTTTTGCACTAGTGACCTCTACTATTTCTTCTGTGTATACCTGTTCAGAGACAGGATTCACTCTCTGTCTCTTAGCTTGGCTTGTTTCTGCATAAGCTTGTGAAGTTTCTCTTGTTGAAGTGGTGGCTCCTTCCCTATTTCTCTTTAGGGTTTTCTCCTCATTTAGAGGAGTCTGTACAATTGGGGGGGGGGGGGGTGCTCATGGTTGTCTCTAGTCTGTCTGGTATGTTTGGTTTCTCTGGTATGTTTGATTAGTCTGGCACCTTTGATTTCCCTAGTACCTTTGATGGTTCTGTCCTGGTTGACTAACCTGCCCTATCTAATTGTTCTGGTCTATCTGACTGTTCTGGCACCTACAGGAAAGAATCCCCATCAAGTTGTTTTTCTAGATCAATTAATGTGTTTTCCACAACAAATTCAGTATTATCCATGTCCTCTAAAGTGTTTTACACTCATTGCAATTCTTTGGCATACTTTTCTATATTAGGGATGCGGTGGTGGATATAGGGAGCCATATTATTCTTTTGCCTTCTTTTGCAGATGAAATCCAAGGGATCATATCTCCATATGAATCTCTGTTTTAGTTTTAATCTCTAAAGGATTAGATCTGCCTCCTTTCCAGCTTCTCTGCTATTACAACTAAAGGGACACAATTGGTCTTTGATCTTGAGCCGGGATTTCTTTTTGGCTTTAACAAAGTTTACCTCTTTTGAATTTATTATTTGCCTATAGTACTCCAGGGAAAATAACCTCATTGGAGGTATTTAGGTAGTTTGTATGGGGCCAGCTCACAGCCATAAATCCTGATTTCGGTGTGGTTTTGGTACAAATACCAATCTCCCACCTCATGATTGATGTTTAGATGGAGGACCCTCCTAATCTTAGGACTGATTCTTGGTGGAGGAGTTCCACTGAGCATGGTTATCACAGGGTGGACAAAGGAATCTATGAATTCATTATATGAATAGGGGGCGGGATGTTGATGAATCAATGGGGTCTAGAAGATAACTGATCTTGGTTGGCCCTTGGTGTCCAATTTTTGCAAGGTAAGTGGGAATTTTTTTGACTGGTAATATAAGAAAAGGTGATACAAGACCGAGGAGTACTTGAAGACTCTCTCATTACTCATCCTGAGGAATTGTTCATGCATCTTGTCAGTTATGAATTGAGCATAGTCATATATGACAACAGGAGGCCGCCCTGGAGTGTATACGGACATGAAGGCTAAAATAATCTCATCAATATATTCACTGGTGGTATAACCCAGGACACTAGATATCATATCTACAATACTTCTGCCCCAAGGAGAAAATAAGGCTGCTACATATGGAGGGGTGTCTTCGGGGTTATACTTCTCTTCTAGGATGAAGGTTTGGATTACTTGGGCCAATCTTGCAGGGCTGAGCTTGGGAAATAAGTCCAACAGGTCTCTAATGGAGAGTGGAGTCAATTTTTGGCTAGGCTGGAGTTGTAGCATCTCATTTATAGATTCAGTAGTGATAGTGAAAAGTATGGCCTGGTTGGGGGACATGACTACTCTTTGACTGGGGACATAGTTGGCATGGCAATATTGTACAATTTCTAGGAAAATGTGGACTCTGGGGAACTGGTATTTAGGAAAATTGGACTCCCACAGACCAATTTCATCAGCCTGGTTCAAGTATCTATCTCTACTTTGGTAGTGCACTTTAAGCGGGGATTCATGGACATAGGTGTCCTTTATTTGGAAATCCCTCTCAGCCAAGTGGAGGTGGTCTAGGTCTAAATGGTGTGTAGAGATGGGTTTTACATCCATGGCAACTGGGGCAGCCATTCTCAGTTCTTGTGGATTTGAGAATGGGGGAGGTAATTTGCAGTGTTTTTAGGGCAATGATGTTTAACACATAGTGGGTTTAAGTCCTTGAGCTTCTTTGATTAATTTTTATCTTTTAAATAAGAAAAATCATTAATTGGTTTTGAATTTGACAGGGTTTCTCAGTGAATTGTGGCTTAAATACCTGGAATTGAGGTAAATTAGCTCTGAGCAGGGTGGCTGGCGACTGCAAATGGTCGAAAAGGGCTCTGTGTAGGCTACAAGGTTGTCTGAGTATCTTTGGAGTGTAATTGGGTGTGGGTTGACGGCTTCGAATGTTTACAGATGACCTGCATGCACGCAAATGTTTTACAGTTGAAATTTCAGAAAAACAAAGAATTTGGGGCTTTTGGCTTTTATGCACAGAAAAATTAGTTTTGGCAGGTATAGGGTGAAAAGTGATGCTTTTTTCACTTAGTGGGTGGGCAGTAAATGGTTTCCATCACACCGCTTGTGGGCGCTCAGTGGTATTGGGAAGAGGCCGCCTGATGCCACTCATCGACGGACACATAGCATTAGAGGCTGGTGGCAAAACCACTTTTTCGGGTGGGTATAGTTTGGCGGATGGGTTGGCCCGATATGGATAAGGGCCGTTAGATGTGGAGGAAAGTGATCGCACGATGACCGGGCAAGGAAACTGTACAAAGGGTAGTGGGGGGCCCGACGGGTGCTTAAGTGCAATAATATCAGGGTTAATGATGGATTAAGTTGGGATTATGCCGTCGGGGTGATTAACGAAGGATTTAATCGAGGTTAACGATTGAGGGTGGGATTTTAATATTTTTTAGGGATAAGGGGTAGCGATATAGTTTATATTCAAACTAATGGGTGGGGTTATTTTATATATAGGAGCTATATATATATGGGAAAAGGGGTTTTCATCGGGATTTAATATAATAAATTAGTAATTAATATGAATGGGTGGAAAAGGGAAATCGCTAAGTATATGTTTTTTTTTGTGAATTTGATGTTTTTCACATTTTAACATTAATACTTAGGGTAATGTATTTTTGTGGGTTTTTTTGTGAAAAAAGGGTTTTCCATGGGGGTGATTACTTTCCATAGGCAAATAGTGTTTTAACCTTAGGAAAAGGGGTTTTATTTAGGGAAATGAGGGGGAATAAATTTTTATGAGGGGAATTTAGTACTTGATATCCATAAATCATTGAGCCGAGGGTCTTGTCCCTCCAAAAGTTAGAGAAATACTCTGAGCCTCTTTGACTTAAAGGTTTTAAGTACTTTGAACTTTATTATGGGAAATTAGTAAAGTAAAAGGGGTAAAATGAATGGGGGAAGTTAATTAATTGACTTTGTGAATCATTTTCCTGCTTGATTATTCACTCGTATCTGGAACTTTAAGATGAGAATGATAAATATGACTTTTGTCTAATCAATTATCATACTTCCACAACCTCTCTTCTACTTACCCATATACTCATCCTACCATTTTTACTTCTCTTTATTAGGGTGCATTTGAGCTAGCAAACCCTTATCAAATATTTTTCTTTCTCTTTACAATATTAAAATAAATAAATCTAACCTTATTACATCCAAGAGCTCAGATTAAATAGTTGAGCTCTTTTTATTTACTCTACCTATCTAATGATCTGCCAAGGTTACCCTGTTTGGCCATATCTTTATTCTCTATCTATAGACATGAAACTGAAAACACAAAATAGCCAAGTTTAAACATTTTGACTATCATAGATTGTGGCAAGGATTACAAACTGCACACAATCATTTATTATACACAAAAACTAAATAGTAGTGGCATTTTGGCTTGCTCACTTTCATGGCCTTTTTCTTTTCTTGGGGTTCATATTTTTCATATTTTTTGACCTTTTTGTTATTTTTGTCCTTTGATTATTCTTTTAGGACATACCCTCTTTACATTTTTTAATTTTTTGAATATGGAAAACATTTACAGAAAGCAAAAGTATGTACATATTACAGGTTTAATCTCAGATATTCAAAATTATGACTGCTATTGGTATAGGAACCTAACAACCGAAAGGGCTAGTAGTGTAGGGATTTGTTGGTTGTGCAACTAACTCTGAACCTACTTAGGGACCGCTAAGCCAACACACACCCACACACACACACACACACACTTCAATGGTGATTTGAAAAGTGCATGTGATTTTGGAATGGGCATAATTTTGTCATCTGGAGTTTATTTGAGGAGCATTGTTTTCAACTATTTTTTCATGTTGTACACACTGGTATGGTCCATTTCTACAAATTTTATAGGTTTCAACATTTTATAATGCATTTTTTGTAAAAACTACCATGTCATCCTCATTTTAAATGCTTTCAAGTGGCATAAATTCTACATCTAGGCATCATTTTGGTGCCATGTTTTTTTGAAAGATTATTTTTTCAAGCCTTTTCTATATGATAAATTGTTTTTTTGTTTTTTAGAATTACTTATATATTTTAAATATTTCTTATAAACTTACCAATTCTAACTACTTATGGAAATATTTCATGGAGTATTTACTTAAATGTAAAGGACTTTACCAAATTAACTTAGGAACATAAAATAACCCCATTGATTGATTGAACAAAGCCAAATGGGACATTAAAAATGATTTAACACGTTGATTCATAGGGAATTTGTAAATATATAGTGATTTATAAATTCACCTGCAAGGAATTAAAACTCTAAATGAAGCTTGGAAAAATATGGAATTTTCGTATGGTAAACACAACGAGATTTGATCAAAACCAACATGACAATCAATTGATTGCTTTAAATAATAGTGGTTTATCTTGCATTGAGCTTTTTTATTTAAGTTTAAGACACTTTGAATTTTACTTCAAGAATGTAAGATAGAAAATAAATATGACAAACTCATAAGGTTGGAGTTGCATATCCTCTTTGTCTATACTTTTAACTCCACTAAGAATCCCACATTAGTCAAGGATATGCTTACAAAATGATCTCCTTTAAATGTTTTTTTGATTTTTTTATTAGAGATCAAGATAAGTTATTTCATCTTGGATTGATAAATATTATAGGTCCATCTAACAAAGCTTTAGTGGCACAATATAAGTAAGTGTCAGGGGGTTTGGGGCAGCGCCCCGTGGAATTTTTTTTTTTGGACCCTATATTAGGTGGGCGAACCTACCTATGGTTTTGGGCATGGCTTTCGCACATCATTTTGGGCATGATGGTTTTCTGTATATGGTATTTTGTAGATCCAATCAAGGGAACTACGATTATGTTCTAATCCAAAGTTAATGGATTGGGGTTTATGGATGCTTCTACATGTATATATGTATTGTAACATTGAAAGGAATATAATGAAAAATCAATTTGGTAGTCCCGGTTCTGGGATCCAGTGGGAAATATCTATGTATATCTATTTCATGTTTTATGCTCTTTCCATTGTTTATTTTCTATTTTTAGAATTCGTATGCAGGTAATTTCTGTATGGGATTAAAATCTACAGTAAGGCCCTAACCATCCAAATAAAAAATATCGTTACGACAAACAAAACAAGGGTTCAAAACTTGCTTAGCCTTCTTTTGCTCCTAATGATGAAAAAAGAGCTAAGCCAAAGAAAATTATTCTAACAAGAATTTCATTTTTTGTGGGAAAGAAGGTAATTTAGTCCTTGAAGCAACCATAAAGAAGATAAACCTTTATGTGGATAAGTCTTCCTCTCATTTCTCAAAAGATTATACTCTTTTTGGTTCAATTTTTTCTCTCTCAATGCATTAAATTTTTGTTCTTCAAATGAATTGATTTTGGATTCAAGAGCTTCCTATGATATCATTAAGGATCAAGTGATTCTTTCTCTTAATCAATGTAACACTAAACACATATATGTTGGTGATGATAGATATCTAAGTGTTGTATGATCAAGGACAATTCAAGTCATTGATGGTCACTTTAATGATGTATTATACTTCCCTAGTCTCTCTTTCAACATTCTTTATATATAGTAAATTACTCATTTTGGTGGTATTTTCCTCACTAAGTTGTAATAAAGAACTTAAAGGATCCTAAGAATATAGTAGCATCATGAATTGATGATATTACCAAATTGTAAAAATTTGACAACTTTGGATTCTCTTCTCTTCTACTTTTTATTCCTCATAACAATGAGATGAGTAGACTTTGGCATAAGAAATTTAGGTACCTTAGCTACTGCTCATTACAAAATTATGTAAACAACATGGCTACCTTCTTCCTGTTGTTAGGTCCCTATACTACTAGTGTAACCTTTATTATGGAATATGATGCATCAGGAAATGGAATTGGTGATGTTTTAATGCAAGAAGAAAGACCCATTACTTTAGAAAGTCATCCAATCAAAGCAAAGTATTTACAGAAAGATATTTATGAGAAGGAAATGTTGGAAAGACTACATGCACTTAAGAAATGGTGACCTTACATACTGAGAAGATTCCAATTCAAACAATATTTCCAGAACTTGATGAGGAAGGAAAAATAATATTGGAACCTGGAGAAGTCACAAAAACAAGAACTCAAAAACTATGAAATCGATAAATTTTAGAGTATCTCATCAAGTGGAATAACTTACCCGCTGAAGATTCCACATGGGAGGACAAAAATTTTGTACAGAAGCATCAAGAACTACTCAAACGTTGAGAACAACACTTTTTGAAGGAGAGGGGCATGTTAGGTCCCTATACTACTAGTGTAACCCCTTACTGTTATTAGTGCAACCCCCTTATTATATTGTTGTGCCCATGTAGTCCCCATATTGTTATTATTGTGCCCCAGAAGCCCACTATTGTTATTATTGCCGGCTCTGATTATATTATGACCCCTTAGACTCCTATATATAGAAAGGAGGTATTGTTATTTGTATCATCCAAGAATTTTTCATTTGTGTAATGTAAAGGAGGTTGCCCTCTCGAAGAGGCTGAATTCTAAGGTGTTTATCTCTCTTTTCTATCTTTTTATGAGTTGGTTTCATAACACCTATCATTTTCTATAGAGACAATGTTTTCTCCGGTTGTGTTCTTCGAAAATATCATGAAGACAAATTTAACAAATGTGCCTCTTAGTATGCCTTGTTTCCCTTAGACTTTGTGCACAACTATTTGTGTGGTCTCCTTCCTTTTACTTCTTTCTCTAGGTGCAAGTACTTCTTAACCTTCATTACTGACTTTTCCAAATGCACTTGGATTAATTTCTTGAAACTTAAAGAGTGAAGTTCTTGAATTTTTTTTGCTGACAAGAACTTTGTACAAAATAATATGGATAACCAATTCTAAGATTAAGAATAGAGAATGGTGGTGACTATGTTAACAACAAATTTACATATTATTGCATTATACTATGCATTCATATGCAACATACTATTCCATACATACCACAACAAAATGATGATGTTGAGACGAAATCACACATTAAAAGAAACATAAAATTGTATGATCCAATATAAGGAATTATGATCCATAAACTAATGTGGATATTCCATTAGATAGTTCATCACAACATATCTAATAAAATTATGCTTATAATCTGAAATCTACATTGTTAGCGTTTATTTCTCCTTATATGTATGGATATGTAAATTACTATTTATTGTGTATGCATGCAAATGATAATAATTCAGAAAATAGAGAACAATGAAATAAAACTCATAAACCACAAATAAAAATAATATATAACCTTGGAAACCGTTTTGGGAGAAAATCCAACCGGAAGGTGAGGCTACTATGCTCTCTTTTTCTAAATGGAAAAATGGATGCAAGTATAAATAAATGAGGCCTGTGCCCGTGGATTTCTCCAATACAAAAATCCTCTCTATTTTCTTTCCCTCTCCACTCACGACTACTCTAATTATCTACATAACAAAATGCACTTGAATAGAATGGAACCCATTTTTCTCCTAGAAGCCTCATTATAACATAGCCTGATAGCCTACTAGTGGTTAAGTTTGACTCCTTCAACTCTTAATTAGAGTTACAATATGGACTATTCTAGAGTCTTATTCATCATTATCATGTGGCTATCCCATTTTCCATGAATAATGGGTCTAACATTGAATCTTATTAAATTATTGTGTGGTCAAAATAGGAAGGTCAACTCTGAGTGGCATAAATTTAGCATATAAACTTTGATTGGGTAATTCATGCATCATTGGAAACATCTCTATGTGTAGAATAACAAAGAAAGGTTATGCACTTAAGTGGAAAATTTTTACCTCCAAAAAAATATTTTGATGCCTCAAACTACTCTTGAAATATTTTAGACCCCAATTTTCCAAACTGTGTCCCACTGGTAAAAATGGTCCTTTCAACCGATTCCTCCACTTTTTCCATTCTAAAGTATTAAGATGCACGAAAACAATATAATGATATAAAATGGATCATACCTCCCCATTTTGGGAGGCTTTTGGTCCCCAAAAACTTCTACTAAATGAGGTGAGGAATTTTTTCCTCCACTTTTTCTCAGGTGTACCATTTAGCCTTAATTGGAAGCTTCCCTTTCAACCCAATCTGCAAAAGCTCTTGTTACTCCTATCTAGTAGTCCTTGACCTAATTTTCGAAATGTATCTTCTATCAACTATTATTGAGCATCTGGTTCCAAATCCTTTAAGAAGATAGGACTTCTTCTTCTTCCCGATTTAACATGTAAGGTTTATATAGTTTTAGATCCTCTAGATTCAACATTGAGTAAATACACATGTATGGGGATAGACTGAATCTATAGGAATTATCTCCCACCTTTTCTAGTATCTTAAAGTGTCTATATTTAAGAGCATTTGTTTTCTTACCAAGTCCTTGTAGACTCTCCTTATTTCATTGTAACCATACCTTTCCTCCCACCTTGAAGTACTTCTATGTTCTATGATGATCATGCTTGGCCTTGTATTTTTCCTTTGAATTTTACAATGTCTCTTGTACCTATAGATTGATCTACTTGATCTTCTCAATTTTTTTTTCACTAAAGGCAACCCTATAGAATTTTCTCTACAAATCAGCTAGCTCACTGATATCATGTAGAAATTTCACCTGTAGATCAAACTGATATATGCAATGTACTAAAGCATAATACTAGATCTACATCTACCATTAACTTTGCGGAAGCTAATCAACCATGAGCAACTTCAAGCATGAACACATATAACTGATAAGAAGGAATCAATTAAACATAACACAGAATATATCACTGGGGAAAGAGCCAGCATAAAACCCCAACATTGTATTATCAATCAAGTGGAGATCCTCAACAACATACAAAAAGAATAAGCTCAAAAGCTATCCTGCTCTCTCTGTACTTTGATAATGAAAATCATGGACTACTTAGCCCTCAATATATAGGCTGTAAATTGGCCTAATCATACCTGCTATAACCTCAGGTCCAACTACGTATCCATAGAAGAAAATAGATTCCTTCCTCATGCAAGGAATACTTACTAGAAATATCCTAGCATCTGATAATACACTGTCCCTCATCTGATCTCAACTGGGTCTTTGTCTGAACTGCCATGCATCAGTTATTCATGAGAGAATACTCAGTTATCTGAAAATAATAGTTGTCACATGCATGTAAGCATTAACAAACTATATCTTATTATTTTAACAACTTGTTAAAATAATCTAACTGGACTTGACTAAGTCAATTGATCCTCTCAATATAGAACTGAACCTTATCTCCTTTAATCAAGGGATAAATTCCTAAATCAAGAGATAAAATGATTGCATGATCTCATAAAGGCTTCAAGTTTAATTTTCCATAACTAATTAACTCATGGAGATTAATTAATTAATATTTTAAACTGCTGGTAAGAGCAAATTCGTTTTTACTTCCTATAGTTAGACCAGGGATTGCTAAAAATAGGAAGGGACCCAGAAATGCTATTTTTAGAAGTTTCTATTTTTAGTAGTTTCACCTCTCAACCAAGGTGGCCAAAATGCTCATTGGCCAAACTGCTATTTTTAGACATGCTATTTTTAGAAGATCTATTTTTAGCACTTTCTAAATTTAGCATTTCTTGTTGCACATTTTCCAACACTCCCTCTCAACAAAAAAGGCTTCCTCTCGAACCCGATCCTGTAACTTTGGAATGTTCTACATGCAACACATCTACCAAGTGTGGTTGCTCCAGCAACACTCGGAAAAAAAACTCCCAACTGACCACTCTGTTGGGCTAGAAACATACTCTGATGCTGAAGCTCTACCTGCTGCTGACAAGTGCTCCCTTTCTGACCTCTGCACTACTGCAACACCTCCATTCATCTCACACCGTTGCACCCTTCTTTGTGCTACCCTGCAATATGCAACGCACTTGTGCCTCTCGCATTACTGTAGCCTGCAAGCTCTACGCTGTCCTGGGATCCCCTGCACAATAGCTCTCTCTGCTGCTCCATCCGCATCTATCTCTACCCAATCAGTTAGTTCCTGCTACTCCATATCTGGGCTCCCGTAGCAAGGTCTCATCCAAGAGGTTAGGTACCTCAAGGATCCTGCCCCTCCTCCTTGGGACGATCACTCTATATCGCCCCACCTCCTACTTAGAGGTATGGTTGCAGTGATCCCTCTATCCACCTGGATCGAATTTTCCCCCTACTGGAGGTATCTACATGAGTAGATGTCTCTACTTGACATCCTCTCAGCTTCTCTAGTTGTGGCTACTCTACAACCTTCTGAAGCTGCTGCACCAATTGTGGCTCCTCCATAATCGTTTGAGACTTCTTCTGGTGCTGCATGTTGAGAGGTAATATACTCTCCCTCTTAACCACCAAGTATCCATCAGTTGCCTTGCTACTCAAGGCTTTGCATGCATCTTGAACCTTAAGAGCATATAGGTGCTTGACCCATGAACCAATCTGCTTCACCTGTCTAGTTATGATGTGTCTAAGGAAAACCTTTCCCTTACTGAAGACTACATCATAGCCTCTATCTTCCAACTTTGCGATCGACACCAACTTTCTCTTCAGTCCTGGTACATACTTGACATCAGTCAAGGTAAGGCGAGCTCTATGCTCCCTCTGAAAAATAACCATGCCTACACCTGAGACACTATACTTTTCATCACTACCCATCCGCTATGAGTATCTGGAGATCTTTCTCCTCCAAAGTACTGAACAAACTCTTGTCGCCGGTCATGTGGAAAAAAGCTCCACTATCAAGAAACCAACCACTTCCCACCATGGATGAAACCATGCATGCGAAGAGTGTGAAATCCAACTCGAACTGCGAAGCAAGTGCCTCACCTTCAGATCCTTCCCAGATCCCTTCTTGGATTTCTTATGTGGACAATTTGTAGCATAATGGCCCACCTCAATGAAAGCATCACACTTTCGATTTGTCAACCTTCTTCCCACCATTGGAATCTAGATTTGAAAAGAGAAAACTTCTCCTTCCCCTTCTTTGCCTTACTTGCTAAGGCACAATTCTCCTCATCCTCCAAGGATGAAGAACCATCTCTGATGCTCTGTCTAATCTCCTCCTGCATCAAATCCGACCATAGTCATTCCCAATCTGGCAATTTCTCCCTTCCATTAACCGAGTCTTGGTAGCTATGCCAGCTCTTAGGAAGGCCAAGGAGTGCTAGACTCACCATATCATCATCAACTGTCATGACCCCTACACTTGCAAGCTCATCCCTGCATGTGATGAGCTTGGTCAGATACATAGAGATTGTCTCATCCTTTTCACAATTGATCTTTCGAAGTTTGTCCTTCAGTGCTAGCTTCCTCTGATCACTGATATTATGATATAAATCTTTCAATTTTTTCCACATTGCATGCGGAGTCTCCTTCCCATGGAGGCTTGAGACAATGTGATCTCGCACTCCCTCCAAGAGAATTCTCCTAGCTCTAGCCACACACTTCTTCCATTACGACAGTTGAGTAGCATCAGTTGGATTAGGGACTTCTTGATCAATGAAGTCCTTAAGGCCGTTATTTTCCAATACTGCCTCCACGCGATCCTTCCAAGCTATATAGTTTGAGCTGCCATCAAGGGCATACTCCTCAAACCATAGAACGTCATTGGTGAAATAGATGTGATAAGAAATTGAGATCTATATCCTAAATAATAAACTTCGAATTCCTTCTTCTATATTGTTCTTCCTTGATCACGTGTGCTATGATACCATGTAGAATTTTCTCTACAAATCAGCTAGCTCACTGATATCATGTGGAAATTTCACCTGCAGATCAAACTGATATATGCAATGTACTAAAGCATAATACTAGATCTACATCTACCATAAACTTTGCAGAAGCTAATCAACCATGAGCAACATCAAGCATGAACACATATAACTGATAGGAAAGAATCAATCAAACATAACACAAAATATATCACTGGGGAAAGCACCAACATAAAACCCCAACACTATATTATCAATCAAGTGGAGATCATCAACAACATACAAAAAGAATTAGCTCAAAAGCTATCCTACTCTCTCTGTACTCTGATGATGAATTTCATGGAATACCTATGCCTCAATATATCGGCTGTAAATTGGCCTAATCATACCTGCTGTCACCTCAGGTCCAACTATGTAGTCATAGAAGAAAATAGATTCCTTCCTCATGCAAGGAATACTTACTAGAAATATCCTAGCATATGATAGTACACTATCCCTCATCTGAACTCAACTGGGTCTTTGTCTGAACTGCGATGCATCAGTTATTCATGAGAGAATACTCAGTTATCTGAAAATAATAGTTGTCACATGCATGCAAGAATTAACAAACTATATCTCATTATTTTAACAACTTGTTAAAATAATCTAACTGGACATGACTAAGTCAACTGGTCCTCTCAATATAGAACTGAACCTTATCTCCTTTTATCAAGGGATAAATTCCTAAATCAAGAGAGAAAATAATTGCATGATCTCACAAAGACTTCAAGTTTAATTTTCCATAACTAATTAACTCATGGAGATTAATTAATTAATATTTTAAACTGTTGGTAAGACCAAATTCGTTTTTACTTCCTATATTTAGACCAAGGACTGCTAAAAATAGGAAGGGACCCAGAAATGCTACTTTTAGAAGTTTCTATTTTTAGCAGTTTCACCTCTCACCCAAGGTGGCCAAAATGCTCATTGGCCAAATTGTTATTTTTAGACATGCTGTTTTTAGCAGATCTATTTTTAGCACTTTCTAAATTTAGCATTTCTTGTTGCACATTTTTCAACAAACCCTTGTAAGGTCCTCTCTCACTCCTCCTTATTACCCATATGAAATGTCGAAAGGTGAAGGTGGAAAACATCCAAAACAAGTTTCAAATGGGGACTTACTAGTAGAAGTGTGGACTACTATATTATAAGAGTGTTGTATATATACCATATTTTCATCCCAAATCTTAAGATGCTTCTGATTATAACCCCTCAAAAGCTACACCAAAGTCTTGTTAACTACTTATGTCTTCCCATGTTTTTGTGGGTGGAATGATGTAGACCTCATTAACTTTGTGTCCATTGTCTCCCACAATGTAGTCCAAAATACATTAAGAAATCGTGTGCCCTTGTTTTAAATGATGCCCCTTGGTATCCCAAATTGCACCCAGACCTGTCTGAAGATCAAGTTCATTACTTATTTCTTGTTGATTGTACTTTTATAGGGAATTATACACACATATTGTTGAACCTATCAACTACCACAAATAGGTAGTCATGTCCCTTCCTGTTTGTTTGTAAACCTCTCACAAATTCCATGGTAATGCTTTCCCAAATATGAGTGGGTACATGCAAGGGATGATATAAACCTTGTTTCCTGTTACTAGGCTTCCTTGTATGATAAAGCATGCATCCTCTTATAAATATAGATACCTTTTCTTGCATCTTGGGCCAATATAGACACCTTTTCAAGTTGGACATTGTCTTCCCTACACCAAAGTGCCTC
The DNA here is from genome assembly GCA_000404065.3 of Pinus taeda. Lineage (NCBI taxonomy): Eukaryota > Viridiplantae > Streptophyta > Pinopsida > Pinales > Pinaceae > Pinus > Pinus taeda. The sequence continues at coordinate 18,894 of APFE031091810.1, read as the reverse complement.
ACAACCTTAGAGGTGTGAGCCTCTCTAATAATTTGTAGTTGCTCACCTTTAAGAATGCATAAATTATCCATATTTTAGAGTAACCCATCCTAGAGATGTTAGTCAAATATGATGTCACCATCATGCAGATCAATCTAGATTTACAATTGTTGAAATGCCTCCTTGAAGTCCTCATACTCTAAATATGCCTCTTTGTATGCATTATGGGTGAATGGATCCATGTGCATTAGAGTTACCAAAGTTGTGATCTTTGATGTGGGTCGTCTTGAAAGCATGTCAGCCAACTTGTTTATGTTTCCCTTCTTATAATTGATCACTAAATGAAATTATTGTAAAAACCCCATCCACTTGTAATTCCTAGTCTGTTGTAGCTTACTTTGGGTTTGTAGGTACTATAGTGATTGGTGATTTGTGTGGATTACTATCTCCTTTCCCATGATATAGTGTTTCCAATTTTTCATAGCTTTCACCATGGCATAAATCTCCATATCATAGGTAGATTAGTTAATACCTTCCCCATGAAATACTTCAAAATGGTAGCATACCTCCCTGTATCAAGACTGCTCCAATCACATAGCCACTTGAATTTTTCTCCACTTTGAAGGGCTGCTACAAGTTCGGTAGTGCCTGAATGGGTGCTTAACTGATATTCTTCTTTATCTCCTCAAAGGTTGTCTACTGATCTTTTCCCACTAGAAAATATTTCCACTTGTTGTTATGGTGTGGAGTGGTGCTTTTACTATTGAAAATAAGGCTATAAATTTGCTTAGGTGTTGTGCTACCCCATTGAAACTCCCAACCTCAAAAAACATTAGTAGGCACTAACCACTTCATTATGACCTCCATATTGGAAGGATCTATATTTATCTCTCCTCCACCTATCACATACCCAAAATACACCAAATACTATTGTGAAAACTCACAATTCTTGAGATTTTCCTGCAAATGGTGCTTGCTTAATGTCTCTAACACCTGCATCAAATGTGAGGTGTGATCCTCCTAGGTAGCACCACATACTAGTATACCATCCAAATAGACAAAAATAAATGAATATATAAAATGGTGTAATATATCATTCATTAACATCATAAACATTGTTTGTGCATTACATAGGCCAAAATAAATGAGTAAACACTCACACAAACCTTGCCTAGTTTTGACTTGAATCTAGTGATATCTAGACTTCCTGATGAATTATTTCTCTTGTTACAACTGATCCAAAAAATAATCTATCCTATGTAGGGGGTACCTATTCTTGAGATTTTTTTTCTTAACACCCTGTAATCAATACACATCCACTAAGTCCCACCGTTCTTTATCACAATGACCATGGACGACCCACATGATGATATAGTTGGTCGAATGACACCCCGTTCTAGTAGTTATTGCAATTTCTTCTTCTCCTCACTTATTTAAAGAACTACCTATATAAAACAATGTTTGGTGATGGGGAGTCCAACAATAATTAGATCTCATGCTCCACTTTCCTCTTGGGGGGTAGCCCTTTAGACTCCTAGAACACATCCTTGTATTCATGTAGTAAATCTTCTAGTTGTTGTTTCTATTTCTTAGTATACCCCTCTAGGGATTAATTTTCTCTTATTGACTCTTCTATAGACTACTTTTCTCTTAAAAATAGTAAAACACACTTCTTGTTAGAACTGATCAATTTCTTGGCTTGGTTGGCACATACCAATGAAATTTTCTACTTGTTCGTATGCATGTTGATGGTGAATGATTTTGCATCCTTAATGAGGCTGTATTTGTTGGCTCTCCTCATGACGATCGCATCCTACATGCACATAAAGGGACTTCCAAACACCACTCCACATACATCAAGGGGAACTACATCTAGTTCTATTTCATCAATAAAATCAACATTGATAACAAATCCAATTTTTCACTATTTGGTTACATTTATTTCTACATCCTTATTTACCCATCCCAATGTATATGGGCTTGATCATCACAAACTTCTAATCCCAATTTGTTGACTAGCTTTGTTGCAATGAGATTTGCGTATGATCCAGAGTTAGAAAAAGAATCAATATTTGTCTTTTGACTTGTATCTTTATATGGAATAGTTTGGTATTTTCATTCTCTTCCTGTTACCGAAGGCTACTTAGATTCACGTCCTTCTACTATGATGTATAGACAATTTTATCATTCATTTCTGATCTACTTTCAACCTTGACGCTTGAATCAACGACCATGAGATTCTTCTTTCCTCTTTTTTTTGTTCTTTGGGTTACTTTGGATGCAACTTCCAACACTTATCCTCTGTATGATTGTTAATGTTATAATGGTTGTTGGGATCTTTGCATTGGTGTGTTTAGATGCCATCTTTTATATTTCGCCCCTTTCCACTTCTTCTTCCCATCCTCAGAAGTGTCTTGGTTCTCATTTTTCTTTGATCCACTTGAGTACCCTTTCATTTGGCCTATGTTATCTAGGTACTGTGCCTATACACAATCCCCATCAACAGATCTAGGTTCGAACATCATCACTTACTTCCATAGATGGTTGTGCAGAACCCCCAAATACTGGAGGATTACATCTAGGTTCTTTAGGGAGATACCCAACATTATGGCCATGTTTTTAAACTATATTGTATACTCATGCATACTCTGCCCCTACTTTTGCTTGAAATAATACCACTAGATACACTGGTTCTCTACATAGTGGATAGGGTAAAATTGTGATTTTATGAGGGTTTTGAAATCCCCCCTGTTAGTCTTTGGATGATCTCCCTTTAATCTCAAATTATCCATGTGTCTTTCTCACCAAGTCAAAGCATGGCCCTCTAATTTTAGCTGAGAAAACGAAATCTTTTATTCTTCCTCTATATGATGAACACTAAAATAAAATTCCAATTGTTGAAACTAGTTATTTATCTTCAAAGTGTTAATATAAACTTGATATGGCTTGGTATCAACCTTCCCTTCCATTTTGAAAATGGATTATGAATGGTTCACAACACTCAAACTGGTTTGATCTTTTTTCAGGTTCTTTCTTTGGCTACTTTGTTTCTTCTCAATATTTTGATCAGGCCTTTGCATTAGAACCCCTTTATTCTTTCAATAGTCCAATATTATTGTTTAGGGATTCCATAAGGAGGCTCACATTAAGGTTTATATTTGCAACTTGTGTTTCCTGTTGCAAAAAACTATCCTTTGGGTGATCATGAGGGTTATTCATAGACTCATCAACCATGCATGAGATTTTGAGACTTTTAGCTAATCTATCTATATGCCCTGAAAATCCCCAAAATACACCCAAAGAAACTTTCTGTGAAACCAATATGATCTGTAAACTGTTGTGAATATTCCACTAGAAAGTTTGTTACATTGGATTTGATAAAATTATGCTTATAATATGAAATCTACACTATTAGTGTTTATTTTTCATATTTATTGATATGTAAATTACTATTTATTATGTATGCATGCAAATTATAATTATGCAAAAAATAGAGAAAAATGAAATAAAACTCACAAACCACAAAATTAACACAAGATATAACCTAGGAATCCCTTAAGGGAGAAAACCCAACTGGAAGGTGAGGTTGCTTTGCCCACTTCTCTGAATGGAAAAATGGATGTAAGTACAAAGAAGTGAAGCCTACGGACCATTGGATTATACAGTGCACAAATAATCCTTATTTGATCTATTCCTATCCACTCATGACTACTATGCTAATCTATGGAACAAAATGTACTCGAATAGAATGGAACCCCTTTTCCTCCTATTGGCCTGGTTATAACACAACCCGATAACCTTCTAGTGGTTAAGTTTGATTTTTTCAACTCTTCAATAGAATGACAATATGGAATCTTGTAGATTATTCTTCATCATGATTACGTTGCTAGCACATTTTCCATGAATAATGGGGGCTAATGTGGCATCCTCTTGAATTATGGTGGTCAAAACAGGAAGGTCAACTTCCGATTGGCATAAGTTTTGCATACAGACTTTGATTGAGCTAATGCTTGTGTTGTTAGAAAGGTTTCTATGTGTAAAATAGCACAAAAAGGTGTCGCCTTAAATAAAAAAAATTTTACAACCCAAAAATGTCATTTGATGCCTCAAATTACTCTCGGAAGGTTTTAGACTTAAAATTTCCAAACTAGGTCCCACCAGTAAAAATGGTCTTGTGAATTGATTCCTCCAATTTTTCACACTGAAAGCATTGAGATGAATGAAAAACAATATAATGATCTAATATAGATTAGACTAAGTCCTCATTTTTGTGTGGAAGTCATTAATTATACAAATTACATAGTTAATTACACTTGCACAAAGGCTTTAAAATGTGTAAAACCTAAAGAAGAATGGAATAACATAAAATTGGATGTAAATGACTTTCATGTGCTTAGTAGTAAAGCACGGGAACATAATTATTGATGAGAAAAGGAAATCCTCACATCCTCAAAGTGAGAAACATTTTTTTTTATCATTTATCCATAAGATGTAAAAACTTTGGACCTCTTAAAATGTGAAAACTTATGGAACTCTCGTATCTAATACAACCAAAGTCATTATTTGAAAAGATTAAGTTCAATGAAGGTCTATCAACTTGCATGATTGGTTCAATGCATGTGCCATATTCAATATCTGATATAACCTCAACACATGTGCCATTTACTTATTGCCCTTCTAATACTTTTTATTTTATTATGAATTCCTCATCTTCTTTAGATGGTGAGGATGAAAACAATTATTTTCCTTCTCAACTTCATCCTTGAAATGAATCTATTGCACTTGAACTTGGAATTGGTGTCTTAACATCCTCAATGGGTCCACATAATAAGGGAAGCAACCAATGATTGAGTTGGTGATCATTCTAATTAGTGTCGAATGTGTTCGTAGTTATAACAAACTTATTCGCTTTTGGATCAAGTTCTAGAAAACCAAAATCCAAAAACACTTACAAAGGCTTCTAGCCATCCAACATGGGATGCAAAAACAAATGAAGAATTTTTTCTTTAATGGAAAATGAAACTTGTGATATAGTCTCCCTTCATAAGGGAATAAAAATTTTTAGATTCAAATGGGTTGGAAGGACTAAGTATGTCAAAGATGGTAGCGTTCACATACAAGGCCTGATTAAGTACCAAGGGATTTTTACAAGTAGAAGGTAGTGACTATAATGAAACCTTTAATCCCATTTCCAAAATAATTCCATCCTCCTTTCCATTATAGCTTCATATCAATGGGATTTCCATCAAATGGATGTTAAATCCACCTTCTTTCATGGATATTTGTAATAATAGATTTATGGAAAAAAAATTTGGATTCTTCAAAATGACTCTAACCTTGTTGGCTACCTCAAGGAATCCCTCTATGGCCTCAAGTAATCTTCTCAAGCTTGGTATGCCAAAATGGAGTATTTTTTCTTAAATTTGGCTTATCAATATTCCACTATGATCATAATGTTTATACCAAGCAAGTAGGTGACCATCTTCTCATACTTGTACTTTATGGTGATGACGTTGTACTCGTTAGTAGAAATACCAAACTTATCACCAATGTTGTTATGCATGATAACACTTAGGAATAGTTTGTGAAGTCTATTGGTCAAATTAGATAGGATTTTCAATTTTTCTCAAATAAAGCTCACGATCATAGTGTTTTTGGTCATCATGTCATGATGTGGGGTCCATATAAGTTCAAATAGGGTCAATCATAAAAGTTCAATTCCAAACTTCGATGTGTGTTGGGCTTATTTATTCATGATTGCCATTTTGACAATTTTGCAGAAATTTGTACGAATTCTAGTTAGGAAAACCGAGGGTTTGTTACGAAAGTCCCTAACACTTCTGTAGTGAATCTGTCTCTTCGAAAACCTATCCCACTACAGAATTGTGCTGAAGTATACAACTATGCTAAACGGTGGAGTAATGGTCCTTTTTGTTTGAAAAGCGTGAATGGTCAGTCTTATGGTGGGTCACAGAGGAACTTTATCACTCTTTTGTCCATTTTTCCCTACATATTCACACCGTGTAGTTTCTTGTTGCCAACTTGTTTATGCACATTTTTATTTTTATTTTTATTTTTTTAATTTTTTTAAATTTTAAATTTTTTTTTTTTAATTTTTTTTTTTTTTTTTTTTAATTTTAATTTTTAATTAATTATTAATTTTTTATTTTTTTGCCATAAGATTCACGTTGGCATAGAATTTGGTTTGCTGTCTCTCATACATGTCTCACTCTAACACAGGTCTTGATGTCTCTAGGTTAGAGTCCACTGCTGTCTAGTTGTCTCTAGGTTGATTTGCAGGTGGCAAGAAGGTGACAAGGAGGAGTCCTATGTGTTGCAGCCATGGGACATAGAAAATATTATAAAGGAGGTTCAATGGTGTGATATGAACCAATGGATATGAAACTATTGGAGGAGGATGACCAAAAGATAGAGTAAAGAACAGAGCAAAGGGAAAGGTAAACTAATTGACATCCTAGAAGCCATTGAGCTTGAAGAAAGCCCAGATGTAATGGTTGTAGAAATGAAACAAACAAAAATTCATGAGAAGAGAAAGAGGGTTAAGAAGCTAGAATTCTCACAAGAAGAGCATGGTTTCATCTTTAGACCAAGGAAATCTATGAAAATATCAACAAGAGCAATGCAACAAGCTGAAAAGATGCTAGAAATAACTTTAGAAAAAGCAGAGCCAACAAAGAAAAGATAGGGAAAAGAAAATATGCAAGAGAAAATTGAAGAAGTAGTATTACAAGAACAGTTAAGGGGGGCTAGAGAAGAGTTGATAGAGGCCAAATTGGAAGTTGAAGAAACAAAGAAGTAGGTGTTCGAGCAACTAGATTTCAATGAGTAAATTGAAAAAAAGGTCGGGAAAAAGACAAAGATAATTCTACCACTGCAAAATACGTTGAAGCACATGTATAGAAGGAACACTTGGCTACAATCTGATAGAAGGAAGTTGAAAAATCAAGTGAAAGACTTTCAAGCACAAGCAGAGCTCATTAAAAGCAAGCTTTCCAAAAAAAACCTCCAGCTCGTAGTTGAAGTAATAGGAGGCAACCCTTAAGCATGGTGAGTTCATAAAATTTTGTCTTTACTATGTTTAACTAGTAAATTCAGCCTTATGTATAGTTGAACGAGGTATTAGAAGTAATAAGGAGGCACAAGAATTCATGAAAAATCAAAACCTCAGAAATTTCAAATTTCGTAGCAACTCCCCATAGTTAAACTGAAAATTTTCTACGAAACTGCTGTAGATTTTCATGGAGGAGAATGCAAGAAAAAATATTAGTTAAGCGAGTTCTAATGGCATGTGTTTAGATAATAAACATCAATGAAGACTTCAACACTATCAGAATGGTCAAATAGATAGTAGAAATGCATTTTTTGAAATTATGGAAATCATTGATTTAGTAGTCAATTTTGGGCTCACTTTTTGACCAAATGAAAAGGAATTTTGGAAATCTGAAGGAGGTTTTTGTTCAGCAAAAGCTTATATATAAAATATTTTCTCAAGTTTTACGCAAACATAAGGGTTTGGAAGATATAATTTAACTTTGAGGCCTATTTTACAAAATGTTTCCTAGCCAAAAAATTTGAAATTCGACTTGGTGGAGGTCTAGGTCAGCAAGTCAACTAAGTCAACATCCACGTGGCATGAGACACATCATTAGCTCCAGCACATTCATAAAATTAGGTGGGTTCGATAAGCTCTATCAACATAATTTGGTTGAGTTCATTAATGTTCGAAGACTCTTACTTGTATTCAAATTGTGCAAAACTGAAATCCATAAGATTTCTCAATAAGCGTCAAGTAGGATAATGTCTCTAAAATGATTGATCGAATCTAGCCTCAAGTGGAAATTTTTTGTAATTAATGATATGGTGGTGGTATTACTCTATATGAGTGTAATTTTATGACTCTAAAAGGGTTGATCGATTATGTGAGAAGCTGACCCTATGTAAACTTTTGATCTAGTTTTATATATATTATACAAAAACTCTGTTTTTAAACTTGAGATTCATGTTATGGATTTATGTGTTCTTACCATGTTTTCTATTTTTCTATCAATATTCATAGTATTTTAATCACTTGTAATTAATGTCAAAGTACTCCAATTTATTTCATTTTCTATGTGTAACTGTGAATGTTTATTTGACATCAGTTTTAAAGCCAAAAATGCCTCAGTTTCCCTTAAACGTTGTTGTTTGCCAATGATTTTATTTTATTTGACTCCATTCTCAATGGTGGTAGCCATCGCATTCTCCTTCACCTATAAAGCCACATAAAAAGAAAATAGAGTTAGCCATTTGTAGTTTTGAGCTAATTAAAGTGGCATTTGATATAATGTTTTGAGAGAGCCCTTTCAGATTGAAAGGGCTAACTTCCAGTCAAAGTGGTTTTAAATAGTGATGCTGGGTTGAAGGTTAACACAACCCAAACTATTCTTACCTAGTGATAACATTTTTGTGTCTCTTCCAGGAGGTGAAAATCTCCATTTCTTGAATTTTATTTGAGACTCTTCATTCTGATACCTGAGGGTAACAGGAAATCATAGTTTTATGAAGGTTGTGATATTACCTTGGCGACTCCAATCTCAAAAGATACAGAGGATCATAGCTTCATGGTGACTCCACTGCTTGAAGAAGTTCCAAGATGAGTTTTACTACAAGAAGAAATGTCAGGTATGCTCATATGGATCAGTTTGACATCTATGGTTTTCCAAATACTGTGCCTTTTGTTCATTGGTCAACCCATCTTCCCATGTTCAAATATGAAAATAAAGACGATGTTGCTCTTCATTTGGTTAAATTTCATATACATGTATGTAGACTGAGGGTTGAGTTTCTTGAGGATTGTTTCATGAAGATGTTTATGGCTACCCTAGAAGACGAAGCTAGAGTATGATATGAAGGGTTGCCATCAGGAAGCTTGTGTTCTCTTAAAGATTTCCATAGAATATTTTTTGGACATTATGGGAAGTCTCATCCTTCATCACCACTGTTTCATGGCTGTTGTAATTTTTGGAAAGGTTTCATTCAATGTCTTGAAAGTATTGATGATGATGTAGAACGCATGGATGATGAGAAGGTGTTAGAGGCACTTTATGAATTTCTTCTCAAGCTAGTTGCCATGATGATCAAGAAGTTTTCCAACAAGCAAATGTCTCTTCTTTAGTTGAATATGAAATGGATCAACAATTTGACAGTCAATTCATATTACATGAAATTTATGAGAATTTGTAGCCTTGTCAATCTATATGCAGTCAAAGGTATGAGCCAAATCATTCAATTATTTTCAGCGCATTCCTTTTCTGAGATTTTATGTCAAGAAGAAAATCCTCAAGATCAGGTTGTTGAAAATACATGCATGAAAATTTTGAAAAGTGAGGTAACATGTGATGAAATTTGTCTACCTAGACAAAAAATGTTTTCTGTTGAAAATCATAATGTTGTTGTCTCGGTTAAAGTGCATGAAAGTTCACTTTTAGGTAAACTCGAGTTACATGAAGAGCTGAATATACAAGTCTTACCTATTCTATTTGAGGATCATCAAAACGACATGGATGATATGCATAAAGTTGTTTGTATAAGAGCTATTAGTGTTCAGAATCAAGATGGCAATCCTTAAGCAAAATTACCAAAGGTCAAAAGAATTGTTTGATAAGCAGAATATTAGTTTTGATGCACATAATATGGATGTCATGTTTGAAGATGTTCAAGAATGTATGGATGTTTTTGTTGATTTACATGGAAGGGAAGACAAATATATTGTTGCCTTTTTATATGATGATGTTCTTGGAATTGAAGACATAGGACAAAATAAGCCATCGGTTATGAATGAGTTCAACCCTCATGGTTTTACCCATCAAGAAGAGGTGATTTTTATGATTATCAAGATCATTTGGTAAGTCTATTCCAGTCATCAGGGAAGGTGGAGTTTCTTTCGTTTATAAGTTCAGGTTATGGTTCCAGTTTTTATTCTGAGTTGCCAATAGATGGTCCACTTAACAACAATCAAGGAGACTAGGTGTTGGATCAACTCTTTGTCTGGTTATACTGGAGGTTTCATATTTCATGAATTAAACAAGTGGATTTTTAGATGTTAGAGGAGGGTTATTGGTACATAAATAAGCTTGTTAGGAAAGCATTTCCTTCAGCTTTAGGCTACATTTTTTCGTTGTTAGTTTCAGTTTGTACAACAATTTGATATCATAATTGCAATAGTAGTAGTTGGTTTCCAGTTGGTTCGCAGTTTTATTTTCAGTTTGGTGAGTGGGTTTGAATGTAGTCTTCAAATTGGGATCATCCCAATCGTCAGGAACTAGAGCTGCTTGTTCTTCACTGCACCACAGGGGTATAACATCCCCATTGGAGCCACTGTTATCCATGATAACACTTAGGAATAGTTTCTGAAGTCTATTGGTCAAATTAGCTAGGGTTTCCAATTTTTCTCAAATAAAGTTCATGATCATAGTGTTTTTGATCATCATGTCATGATGTGGGGTCCATATAAGTTCAAATAGGGTCAATCATAAAGTTTCAATTCCAAACTTCCATGTGTGTTAGGCTTATTTATTCATGATTGGCATTTTGACACTTTTTCATAAATTTGTAGCAACTCGAGTTAGGAAAACCAAGGTTTGAACGAAAGTCACTAACACTTCCATAGTGAATCTGTCTCTTCAAAATCCTGTCTTGCTACAAAATTGTGCTGAAGTATACAGTTGTGCTAAACGGTGGAGAAACAATCATTTTTGTTTGAAAAGTGTGATTGATCAGTCTTATGGTGGGTCATGGATGCACTTTATTACTCTTTTGTCCACTTTTTGCTACATATTCACACTGTACAATTTCTTGTTGCCAACTCGTTTATTCACATTTTTCTTTTATTCCATAAGCTTCACGTTGTCATACAAGTTGGTTTGTTGTCTCTCACATAAGTCTAGCTCTAACACATGTCTTACTCTCTCTAGGTTAGAGTCCATTGTTGTCTAGCTGTCTCTAGGTTGATTTGCAGATGGTAAGAAGGTGACAAGGAGGAGCCCTATGTGTTGCAACCACGACACACAAAAAAAAGTATAAAGGAGGTTTAGTGGTGTGATATGAACCAATGGATATGAAACTAATGGAGGAGGATGACCGGAAGGCAGAGTAAAGAACCGAGAAAAGGGAAAGGTAAACTAACTGACCTTCTAGAAGCTGTTCAGCTTGAAAAAAGCCCAGATGTAATGGTTCTAGAAATGAAACAAACAAAAATTCATGAGAAGAGCAAGAGGGTTAAGAAGCTGGACTTCTCACAAGAAGAACATGGTTTCATCTTTAGGCCAAGGAAACCTATGACAAGATCAACAAGAGCAATGTAACAAGCTGAAAAGATGCTAGAAATACCTTTAGAAAAAACAAAGGCAACAAAGAAAGATGTGGAAAGGAAACTATGCAAGAAAAAATCCAAGAAGAATTATTACAAGAAAAATTAAGGGAGACTAGCGAAGAGTTGATAGAGGCCAAATTGGAAGTTGAAGAAATGAAGAAGTAGGTGTTGGAGCAGCTAGATTTAGATGAGGAAATTGTAGAAAAGGCTTGGAAAAAGATAAAGAGAATTCTACCACTACAAAAGATGTTGAAGCACATGTATAGAAGGAACAAGTGGCTGCAAGCTGACATAAGGAACTCAAGTCAAATACTTGCAAGTACAAGTAAAGCTCATCAAAATCAAGATTTCCAAAAAGAACCTCAAGCTCATAGCTGAAGTAACAGGAGGCAACCCTTAAGCATGGTGAATTCCTAAAATTTTGTCTTTACTATGTTTAACAAGTAAATTCAGCCTTATGTACAGTTGAACAAGGTATTAAAAGTAATAAGGAGGCAAAAGAAACCATGAAAAATAAAAAAATCATAAATTTCAAATTTCGTAGCAACTCCCCATAGTTAAGCTGGAAATTTGCTACGAAACTACTATAGCTTTTCATGGAGGAGAATGCAAGTAAAAATCTCAGCTAAAGAAGTTATAATGGCATGTGTTTAGCTAATAAACACCAATGAAGACTTTAGCACTATCAGAAAGGTCAAATAGCTAGCAGAAAGGTGTTTTTTGTAATTTGCTAACAAAATTTTCTATGGAAATTCTGGAAATGGCTGTTTCAGTAGTCAAATTCAGGCTCACTTGGGCTCACTTTATGACCAAATGAAAATGAATTTTTGAAATCTGAAGGAGGCTTTTGTTTAGCACGATCTTACCTACAAAATCATATCTACAAAATCCTCTCTCAGGTTTTATAGAGACATCAGGGTTTGGAAGATATGCACTTATCGTTGAGACCTATTTTACATAATTTTTCATAGCCATAAATTTTGAAATTCGACTTGGTGGAGGTCCAGGGAAACAAGTCAACCAAGTTAACATCCATGTGGCATGAGACACATCATCAACTCCAGCACAGTCAGAAAATTAGTTGGATTCGATAAGCTCTATCAACATAATTTGGTTGAGTTCATTAATGTTGGAAGACTCCTACTTGTATTCAAATTGTCCAAAACCAAAATCCCTAAGATTTCTCAATAGGTGTCAGGTAGGATAAGGTCTCTAAAATGATTGATCGAATCTAGCCCCAAGTGGATTTTTTTTGTAATTAATGATATGATGGTGGTCTTACTCTATATAAGTGTAATTTTCTAACTCTAAAGGGTTGATCGATAATGTGAGAAGTTGACCCTATGTAAACTTTTGATCTATATATATATATATATATATATATATATATATATATATAATATATATATATATATACAAGAAACTCTATTTTTATACTTGAGATTCATGTTATGGATTTATGTGTTCTTACCATGTTTTCTTTTTTTCTATCAGTATTCATAGTATTTTGATCACTTGGAATTCCTGTCAAAGTGCTCCAATTTCCTTCATTTGCTATTTGTGACTGTGAATGTTTATTTGACATCAATTTTAAATCCAGAAATGCCTTAGTTTCCATTAAACACTATCGTTTGCAATGATTTTATTTTATTTGACTCCATGCCCAATGGTGGCATCCATCACATTCTCCTCCACCTCTAAAACCACATAAAAAGAAAGCAGAGTTAGCAATCTATAGTTTTGAGTCGATTAAAGTGAAATTTGATATAATGTTTTGAGAGAGCACTCTCAAATTGGAGGGGCTAACTTCAAGTCAAAGTGGTTTGAAATAGTTATGCTGGGTTGAAGGTTGACACAACCCAACCTGTTCTAACCTAGTGATAACACATGTGAAAAAAAATATTAATAAGAACTTTGAATGATAGACTTAGGAAACTTACACTATTTTCTTGGCATCCATATTTTTCAAACCCATGAAGGGATTTCTCTTTGCTAACCTAAGTATTTATTTGACCTTCTTCAACTACTTTCACATGGATGAATATAGCACTAATATAGATGGAAGAAAAAATTGACACTTTACTCACATAGTACTAATAAAATCAATTGTAGTATCAGATTTTATTTGTATTTTTTCTTAATTTTTTTTTTAATCCTCGAAAAGCATCAAATATCCGATGAAATGGATAAATGCATAAGATATCCAAGGGGTTTTATAGATATCTGACACCTTTATATTAAGTTGGATACCTGACATGTATGCAAGGTTTTCCATATTTCCAACATTTGACTAGGTCAGCCATAACAATGCCAAAATATCGGCGTTGGACAAAGTCAATTTTTTTGGCTATTATACAATGTCTCTCCATAATCCAAGGACATCAGAAATCTCATGAATTGTTTTTTTTTTTAAATTTTATATAAGGGATATTTTTTGTTGAGAAATAATTTTTTAATTGCATTACAAATAGTTAAACTATGGTTGTTTTTAAAGCCAATCAATATTGGAAGTTTGGTAAGGAAAAATGGGTGATGGATAATGTTATTTCCCTTGTAAAAAATGCAGGGGCTACAATAAAAGGAGACTTTTAATAAAAACAACTAAATATCATTGTATATGTAACAAGCCTGGTCAAAAATCCATGTAATACAATTAATAAAGGAAAAATAATTATCAAGGTCATGGAACACGTAATCTGAGCAGAATGTTGGGAAAAAAATCCTAGTGTGGTTGTTCATTTGGTTTATTATGGCTAAGGAAATTGGCAAAGGCAAAGACTTTGGAAAAGCATGAGGCATTAATTGGCATTTTATTTATAAAAATAACAGAAATTAGGAGAAAAGGAAGGTGAAAGGTCACAGGTAGCATGTGAGGAGAAAAATGAAAGAAAACAATGGGAAATTGAAGAAAGCAGAGGCCTCATTAATAAAAAGGCTTCTAAGGATCAATTGGTGCCTTTTTTTTAGTTCAGTTTTGGAGCTCTCTCTCTCTCACTCTTGGACACTTAGAGAATTCTTGGAGCACTGTAGCATTGGATCAAGGAAATTGAAGGAAGGGAAAAGAATGCAAAGGGAAGAAAATATCAAGTAAGGAAGAGCAGGATCAAGTGGCTACAATGGATATTCTTGCAGGTATTAAGTTGCATGTATGATTTCCTCGTGAAATTTGGCTTGCATAGTACATGCATGTGTGTTTTTGTTCTCTTGCTATCATTGGCATGGGTTTTTCCAGGTGTGACAATGTTCTTTAGCCTTTCCTTGCCATTTTCGAATAGCCATGGTGTGATGGAGTTCTCTTATTTTGGTTGAGCTAGATTGCTGGATGGACTTGAAGTTGAGTGGGATGGTCTCAGGATTATTCACAAGGCGTGGGAATCCCAGGATGGGATACATGATATAACCTGGTTGTGAGCACCTCGATTGAACCTAGGAATCCTTGATCTTTGAATGGTGGGATACACGAAAAAGCTCAGAGGTGAATACCCTTGATTAGGCCTAAGAATCCCTTGACTGGTAATGGCGGGATACATGGTAAAGCCCAGAGGTTGGTGACCTCGTAGGCCTAGGAATCCCTTGACTGGTAATGGGGGGATACATGGTAAAGCTGAGAGGTCGAGAAAAATAAATTCCTCACGGTTTAGGTGGAGATATATGGAGGCATCCATGCTTGTTTAGGGCCTACTGATCTAGTGGGGATTGTCGTAAATCCTAGTTGTATTGATGAGGGTTTGGGCCTAGGAATCCCTTGGTGGTATATACGGTAAAGCCTGAGGAATCCTTGGCTGGTTTTGTTGTCAGTCCCACATTCATGCTTGGAGTATGGCATGGGGGTGATTGGCTAAAATAAAGATTTGATTCAACCCAATATATGGTTAGGTGGTTCGTGGAAATCCCAGACTTAGTTGGATTATGCATTCATTAATAAAAGATCCTTCTCCTTGGTATTTCATGTGCAAATGTACTGGTCCATATGTGATTCTTATGGATATTATATCCTTGTTATTTCAATTGGTATATGTTGGTTATGAGTATGTTCTATGACAAACTTGATGTATGGCTCTCATCATGTTTTGATTAGAAAATGAATGTACAATGAATATACGACCTAATAGGTGATAATGCAGCGATTTTGATAAGGCAACAATTCTCCTTTACTAATATCAGATAAGTATGAGACCCCTACGCTCAAATTTGTTGTTATGACCTATAGATTACATATTTGTGACATGGTTAATGAAATGCCTATCATGGCTAGTAGGGGTTAGATAAAGTAATTATACCAGTGATTGCATTAGTAGCCTTATTCCATTGTTATTTACCATTTCTGAAGGTTTCATGTAGTTTTAGGCAGTGGCTTGAGACATAGCCATGGAAACATGGCTTATAATTTGGGGTCGCTGGCTCAAAACTGACTGAAAAAGTCCACAGTCATTGGCATGCCTTACTATGGGTGTAAGAACCTGATTCCTATTATTAGAGCCTCAATCCATTATACACTAACAGATCTATTTTACTGTTGATTTGCAAGAAATAAAAGGAGCTTGCTGAGCTTCTCACAAAGTTTTAAACATTTAACATCTTATCATTTTATCCTAAGCAACATAAATTAAGATGAGCATTCCATTGATATCAACTTAACAAGAGTAGTTCATGGAAAAGTACCTGTTTCATCGGTTGATGACGATACCTTTGTCGTATAGCTCCAGCTGAACGCTCCTTCTCACCGACCCAACCGGATTTACCTCCCAGCCAACTAGGAAACAAATTCCTAGCCCAGGAAACCTCCATAGGTTCCCTAGCCCTCCATGCCCAAGTCCAACCAGATATAGTGTGTCCTCAAGAAGAATGTACAAAACCAGATAACAATACTTTCCTCCTCTCAAACCCAAGAAACCTCCATAGGTTTCCAAGGTCTCCCCAAAATCATAGCAAGTCCAACAATCACAACCAACATCACAATCATAAGCAAAACCTCCCAAAAACTCCCCCTTTTCTCCCTTCCCCTTCCCTTTTTATACCCTCCTTCCCTTCTCCATCTCAACCACCTTTCATTAATGTCATTCACTTCTCACCCATCCCTATAGTTGACTTCTCTTCTCCCAAGTAAGCTAGGAGTACATTTGGAAATGTGAAATGTAATTACATGGAGAGGACAATGTCTTCTCCTTAATAAATGTGAGGGTACATTGGGTAATGTGAAATGAATATATATATTGATAATGAGTTGGAGAGGACTATGTCTTCTCCCAAGTAAATGTGAGGGTACATGGAATGTGAAATGTAATTACATGGAGAGGACAATGTCTTCTCCTTAATAAATGTGAGGGTACATTGGGTAATGTGAAATGAATATATATATTGATAATGAGTTGGAGAGGACTATGTCTTCTCCCAAGTAAATGTGAGGGTACATGGGGGAATGTGAAATGTAATTACATGGCGAGGACAATGTCTTCTCCTTAATAAATGTGAGGGTACATTGGGTAATGTGAAATGAATACATACATTTTGAAATAATGGAAGGAGACCAAATTCTACCCAATATTCAATTTGAGAAGGTAAGTGGAGAATTTAAATAATGAAATCATGAA